>SWBT01000439.1:0-36121 GCA_005298045.1 Pleurotus ostreatoroseus | reverse complement strand
CAGACCCCCCCTGCACCCTTACCCTAACCTAACCCTAACTTAACCCAAACCCAGGGGGCAAGCCCCCCGGACCCCCCATAACAGCGGGGGCGAGCTCCCGCACCCCCATTTTGATACGTTATTGGCTTCAATAATATTTAACCCTTACTTTAACCCTCACCTTAACCCATACCTGGAGGGCACGCCCCCCAGACCCCCCCTAACCCCTACCCTAACCCTTAACCGCGGGGGCACGCCCCCGCACCCCCTTAACCCTCAGCCTAACCTGTAAAAACCCATTATTTAATAATAAATAATACTATAACATACCTTAAATATCATCAGATAACTTCGGATATACACTCTAAAATATATTATTTAAATTGTAGAAGTACTCTATATATATTATATTCTAACTTGAACATACAAGGCTAGATAGTCTAGTGGTTATATTGTCTGATTTATCCATGAGGCTCCAGGTTCAACTCCTGCTGGTGGCGATTTTTTAATTGCCCGGAATGGCGGTGTGTTTGCAAACATTGCTACAATTACAAGTCCTACAATTGTAGCAATGTTTGCAAACATTCCCCCTACAATTGTAGCTCATGTTTGCAAACACGCTACATGGTCTGGTGGTAGCGATTGATGCGAACTTCAGGCTGAAGCGTCGCGCCGTCTCCAGCGACGCACGCGATCCGGCGTTAGGTAGCGGCTGGGGTTACTACGTGGAGGATACTGCATACCGTGAGCACGTCTTGAAGTACGCCGACCAAGAAGACGTGAGTAGCTGTGTTCCTGTATGTAGATCCATGAATCACTACTGATGCGCTTTATTAGATTAGCACTTGTACCGGCTTTGCTGCGATCAATCAAGCGAACACAAGATTCTCAAAGGGTTACGCGGCCACCGGCGTAGGAATGGCGGTATGTGCCCGCCACGGCTTCATACTGCCGAATGCGGTGGGCGACCTACAGAAGGGTGAACGGTGGGTGCATTCAACGTGACTTCGAGTTTATCACTGACGAGAATCACTCAGATATTGTAATATGGACTACATTGTTGCCTCCACGCTTTCTCTACGCAACGAGCACACTCCGACGGTTATTTCCTACGATATCGCATGTCAATGGGCGATCCATCTCAAGCGTCGCTGGCAAGAGTTTCCATCTCACTTGCAGGTGGAACTGCCTGAGGGAGAACTGCGCTATGCGATCCCCAAGTATCATTTTCGCGCCCACAAGACGAAAGGGCACAATCAATACTCGTTACACCTCATGAAAGGTGTTGGGCGCGTTTGTGGCGAGCAGATCGAGCGAAACTGGCCGAAACACTCTGAGACTGCCGCAAGCACGCGTGAGATGGGGCCTGGCTCGCGCCATGATACTCTCGAAGATCACTTCGGATACGCGAACTGGCGCGTATACGTCAATTTAGGTTAGTCATTCTCGCGTACGACAGCTCTTATTTCTCATATCGCTCGCAGGTCAGCTTTTATACCGCCAATACAATGACGCTGTCAAGGAAAGCGCATCCCAGTTCGCCGTTTTCACAGAATTCACAGAACGGCTTCAAGACGAAAATGTAGCATCGTGGATTGCAGAGGCGGAGGTATACGAGCGAGACCCTTCGGCTCCGGACCCATACTATAGGGAGACCACAGGTAAGACAATCCCGCCGATGCTGTATTACATACCTAACACGAATGTTAGGTCTGTCCGAGGCTGATATACGCCTTCAACTAGCCGAAGAAGACGATAGAGCTGCGGAAGAAGGCTCTATATCCTTGCATGAAGTTACGCCTGCCGCGATGCTGTTAGAGCTGCTAGAGATCGAGGATCAACAGTGAGTATTGTTCTATATCATCGACTGATTGACTCATATTGAGAGTGTTGTAGACGAAAATTGAAGCGCAAGTACCCAGCAACCGTTCGCAAAGGCGTTGTAGCAGGTACGGCATACCAAAACGCTGAGCTCATGGCGAAACGCACGGCCCTCCGGCGACGGCTTGCCAACATTCGCACCGTCCAAGCTATATACATGCCGTGTGTACCCCTGAAAATAGCTCAATTCCTCAATCCCGCCTCGCAGAAGGACTCCGACGGCGTCTCGCTGGTTGATGTAGTGGAAGATCAACCGCTTTTCGTGCCCCACCAGCTGTCTGTAGAGGAGCTCGAGCCATGTGCCCCGGGTCTTGCTGATATCGAGGAGCGGCTGAGACTTGCGCAGCTTCACGACAGCCTGGACAGGCTGCGTGTTCAGCTCCACATCAAGGCTCGCCTCGTCACCTTCAAGAACCGCCACGTCCGTCATCAGGGGCCCAATACTCGCGCACGCCGACAACTCGATGTCAATGAGTCGAAGATCATCGCTCTCGCGGACAAGTACCGCTCTGCCCGTGCCGCTAAACTCGAGCTCTCAGGACACGGCTCATGGGAGCGCCAGTGGCGAGAGCTAGCCAAGGCGGACGTGCGTACTATGCTGTTCGAGGACGACCGCGCGAAGTCATCCGCCGCCAAAGCACCAGGCGAAGACGTGGTATCCGAGGGACGTCATAAACCATCGTGGATATGGATGGCAGCGGACGCGGACGAGGAAGGGAATGACGTGCAGTCCGGCATACAAGATGGTGGGTTATCGGTCTTGATGCTTTACCTCTTCTAACATGGATACTTATAGCCGTCTGGATTGAGTATCTTCGAGCGCGTGCACGTAATATGCGCTTTAAGGAGCAGCTGAACATACTTAAAGAGGAGAAACGGCGAGTCCTTGAGTCGCTGGAGCAGGAGGCGTTGATTTGGGATCGGCGGGAGCGAGAGGGTTGGATGGAAGTAGATGCCTTAGGTCAAGGGAAAGCTGCATATGCAGCTAAGCAGGGTGAGATTCGTCGCTCGTTAGCACATAGTTTCCGCGTCCTGTGGAGCAGCCAGGTAAATATGACCGCGCCCGACACTTCGTCCAATGCGCTCACCACCCTTGACGACAATCTCGCCGTCGGTGTATACGCTTCGGACGACTCCTCTGAATCAGAGGCCGACAGCGACGAGGAAGATATGTAATTTGCGCTATACATACTGTATAATACTCATTCTCGCGTGCTCAATCAAAATTCAACAAAATTCGAAAAATATTGACTTAGACGGATTCGTGGAAGGCGACGGGCGCCTCGTAGGAGTATAGTGCGAAACAATGGCTCCTGTCCCTCTAGCCGTTGAAGGCAGTGTATAAAGTCATAAATATGAACAGAAATGTGTACAGTACATCATATAGCTTCGAGGAAATATTCTTGGAGCAAGGGAACGCGCCAGGCTAATGTCAAGTCATGCCATCTATGCCCTGTTGAGATATCTTCAACATTGGACACTGAAAGTATGCTCAAAACTTGATCGAGTACTGATATAAGCATATGAGATTGTATGGACAGTCCCAGCGTAGCAAAAATAGCTAGAATATATGATATTGCTAAATAACCGAGCATTAGAGCGGCGAGCGCTCGTCTGTGCGAGTATACGACCAGAAAAAGATCGTATATTCATGCTATATACTTGAAATGAGAGTTAAAGAAAGCCTGAATGTGCTGTGGGACGAAATTAAGGGTAGTGCTGAGGAAAACATACAATATAAAAGGAAATCCGTATGTCGCATTGTACAAGCGCCTGTTGGCGGTGTCAAACGCACGCGACTGGTTGAAAATGGATATCCGCACATTCTATTTGCTATGTTTTGTCGCATCTAAGCGCACGAGGCCGGCTGCTGATGCGTATCGTCCATTTAAGTCAATTTCCTATGTTATTTCTCTATGTTTAATGTGCAGTTGATAGTCACTAGGAATGATTCAAACTCCGCGGCCATACGCGCAGCTCGATTCCGCGTCTGCAAAGCCTGAGGCGCCAGCCACGCGTCAGTGCGGTCTAATGCATCAGCCACAGCATGAGTTCATGCGGAAATGATACATCAGACTGTTGCCAACGGCTCATCAATGGGGAGATGCAGGTAATGTAGAAGGTAAACTTACGGGTGTTTCTTGCAGATGAATTTATATTTAATCTCCCCATTGACATGGACGATCTCTGGTGGCTTGAAATGCGTGTAGACGGATGTCTTCCAGCTCTTCTGCTGCGCCGCTGTGCGAACATGTAAGTCTTGTTTGAGCAGGATCGAAGCCGCAAGTACTCACCTAGTACTTCCTCAGGGCTCTTCGTGTCTGCGTCCCAGGCCTCAATGAACGCCGCCTTGCGGCGTTCCTTGTCGGAAGTAGCGGGCGCAGCAGCGGGCGCTGCTGCACCCGCTGCAGGTTGAGGCTGTGCTCCGGGTGCGTCGACAATTTGGACGTCTTGGTCGTTGTCGCTGTCTGACGAGTCGGAGAGCACTTGTACGCGTTGCTGTTTTCGACCGTTAGCCATGGTGGGCTTGAGATAAGCGTAGAGGGGCGGGGGTGAGATGGTTGGGGGGAGCTTCGAGCCATGTTGAGGTCTCAGGTCTGCTGGAATCTTTAGATCTCAGATGAATCAGCAATCTAACGGTTTTTTTGGGTGAATAACTTACCTATTTGCAACATACAAACCAGAGAGACCTATCGAGCCCAATTTGCACGGGCAATGAGATACTGCGGGTGGAGGAGAGCGAGCGGTGAGTACAAGCAAACCCTAAACGAGCGCAAGCGCTCGGGCTATTGTCATGCCGAGCCCGAACGACGACCTCCTCGCACTCAAAACGCTTCACCCACCTTCGATATGCCCCGCCATCCTCTCCCATAGTGCCCTCATCTGCCGATGAGCGTGCTACTCTATAGCGCACAAAGAACGCGGTGCGGACGACATCCAACCTCCCCAGCGGTATTCAAACTCCGATCAACTCACGTATCGACTGACGACGCCCTTCGCTGACTTTCGGTTAGCAAGACTCAGATTCTGAGTCGCGACTCATGGATCCAGGTCTTTAATTAAGGAAGTTCGGTGAGCCGGGACCCGATACTACCTTTGTGCAGATTAACTTACAGATTAGCACACCACAAACTGTTCTACCGGACTCGATGGGCCCATATTTCGTACGTCCCTCTCTTCTCAACTCACGGGCTCGGGGGATCAGAGCTGACAATGCCGCGGAAGACTCGAACATTCCCTCTGACGGATCCTTCACGCATCGGCGGCCCCCTTGTTCTTGGACAAAGTGAAGAGTTCAGGATAGGTACAAGTCATGGAACATAAGAACACGGTATGTATACACGTTCTGGCACTCTAAAAAGCAGCGCTGATGCATGTGAAACCCAGGCTGATGACACTTCACTGATAAGCTATGCGGAAGTAGCGCAAATGGCTCGCCGCCGCCGTTTGCTTCTCAAATGCACGCCAACGCGTGTCGACTCGGTTCTGCAAGTCCTCCGCGCATTATGCAGGCCCGACATTGTTGCGTTAACGTCCGACCAACAAGCCGACCGCATGCGCGCCATCAAACTTTTGACGGAGGCCGAGGAAAAGCTGCATGCCGCTGGACTGCCAGTGACGGATGCCGCCTCCTCAACAAGTCGAGCGGAGGCTGATGGCAATCAATTGGTACTGTATCATGCTCACTGCTATCGGTTATCCTACTTACCGTCGAATTTGCATGCCATAGAATCAAAGTACGGACTATGACTCTGACGAGAGCATGCCTGCTCTTGAGACGGACTCAGAGTCGGAGGTTTCAGATGGCAACGGCACGCAGTAGACATGTATTGTACAGAGATATAATCACATTTGTAGTTGCACATCTCATACTTATACTCATAGCTGTGACCCCGGATCAGATCCATGAGTGACCCGTTATCCGTGGGTTCTCAACCCGTGGGTTTAAGACCCACGGCTCTGAGTCTACCCGGCGCCTATGAAACCCACGGCTCCAGGTATGCCTCTTCGACTCATTATAACCCGCGGGTACGGATCCGGGTTGATCCACGGATGGACTCGTGCAGAGCTTTAGTTTCAGAAGGGAGGGGTAAGGGTACAACTTGTGATATTCGGAGGTATACCTCTAACATGCACTAACGACACCAATTAATCAACACTTCATTATCCTCAATCGGGCCATCGAGAAATTAGACACTAAGATGTTTAGTAATGACAATCAAACAATTATCAAGGACATAAAGGGGCTTATCGCTGTGTTAGAGAAGAGTATTGCAGTAGTAACTGGTAGTAAATGACTTTGTAACAACTGTGTATAAATATGCTGATCTACGATGTTTGCAATACGAGCAATCGCTGCTATATAATAATTTAAGCCAACTATTTAAGTTAATTGAGTCCAAGTTCCATGGCGCAGTTGCTTAAGGCCCTTGCATCTGATTAAGAGTGACATCCTAGAGCCACCCATGAGGTTGAGAGTTTGAATCTTGATAAAGCCCTATATTAAATATAACATATTAGTTAGAGTTTTTGCTCTTTTTTACTAAAACGAATTGTAGGTAAAATTCTATATCATTTTTACCTTTATTTGGCTGTGTCAACAGTGCATATATATATATCTGCCTATACTAAAAGTAGAAGTCATATATTATTCATTTTACAAACTATGTAATCTTGCAAAATTAGCTGTAAGTCAATTCAGCAGCTGCAAGATGCCTCTCATATACTTAAAGCTACACACGCATTCAAGTTAGCATGTGACTTCCAAGTATCTTGAGCAGCGCTATAACCTTTCCAATGCACAAGATATTCCATCGTTTCGTCAGCTTTGCAGTATGCAGTGATAATGTGCTGATGTCGTACTCCTCATCTGAAAGTGTAGTGACATCAGAATTTCTTTTGCCGGCAGACAATAGGCAGAAGCCTCCTATTGTCAGAGGCTTTACCTTTTGTCCTGGCGTCCAGAATTACACACGATAAAGGCTATTATCCTCGGTATTATAATAGCTATTCTTTTATTTTGAATATCCATAACAACTTTCTGATCAGCACAAAAGGAATAAGCGTATGTACTATAAGCCTTATCAGTATGGACGTAGCTGTTCATAATTTTTAGTTGAACGGAAATTGAAAGCTGTAATCACTTACACAATGTAGCTAATACTCATATACACTTCAGGTGGCCCACACTTAGTGCTATTGAATGTGTATTTTTTTCATTAAATATTAAAAGTATATTCCTGACCTAAATATAATATAAACAGTTATGCAGTATTAAAGTACACAATACATATCAGGAGGAACATTACGTGTGGCAAGACGTGAAAATCCTGTACGTACATTGTTATCACTAATTACATTCTTCAATGTCGTATCAGCACATTCAGTGACCTCTTGAGGTGCTGCGTTCCGTGCAATGTTCCATGTAATGCTACCAGCTGCGATAACCTCTGTGTCATGCATAGTTTGTGTAGCATTGTTTAGATTCTTCGTATATGATTTGACCCAGTTGAGAATGCAGCTGTGACGTGGACCCATGTTCATTTCAGTCTGTGTCATTTTTTCTGGCACTGATGGCTACAAAAGAGTCAATTAATCATATTATAATATATCAGTTTAATAGTACGCACGCGGACATTGCGGCACTCAGAACATATATCGTTGATAACATCTTTAAGCTAATGTAGAAATGAGGTTGAAATTTCAGATTTTCTGCCTACTGCTATGTTACGTATGGCCACCAAATTAATGTTATATTCTCTTGATAGAGTAGTCAATACAGTGTTGATACTACTTAAACCACGAACCTTTCGCATTTTTATAGACGTAGATGATCAAGTCTTTAGGATTGACAATCTCGAAATCTGTTTCTGCAGCCACCAAATAGGCCTCCCGTTTACCGTGTATGTAGAAGAAGTTTGCCTCCTTCATATAAGTATAGATGCCTAGTGAAGGCCGCCCATCCACAGTGCTACACTTCCACTGGAGATGTTGCTGACATTCGACAATGCGGACAGGTGTTTCATGCACAAATGGATTTTTTGACGCAAAGAGATCCTTGAATATATAGGGCTTGCTGAGAAGATGCAATTCATAAGCCTGTACACAGCTTACTCCATTACAACAGGGAATAAAAAATCATATACACATACTATACATCAATACTCAGCATATGTAGCCTGGTTTGAAGGCTTCTGACTATTTCTGAAAGTCTGTAGCAAGGTCTTGATACTCGAATACCACTCTTGTGCTATAGCATGGTCTTCCTTCACAGCAGCACTCTGACTGTGATGTACCACACTGTTCATTTAGTACAAATAGATCTGTTGGTATACACAGCTATATTTACAAATACTACTCATAGTGGTTACTGTTAGATTATGGGCTTGTACAGCTGTGAAGACATCCTTCAGTGCCTCTAAATGAGCCTTTGCCTCCTCCTCGATGTCCTTGTAGGTGATCTTGACAAGCATAGCAAGGAAGTTCAATGATGTTCAGAAGCCCTCAGCTGTAAAGATTTGACACTAGCAGTACAAGATAATAACATAGCAATAATAACATAGTACTTACATGTCTGCCTCTAGGTTGCATTCCTCTGCTGTCTACTGCGTCTGTTACTCATACTTGCTGGGTTAGCAGAGGTTGTGGGCAGAAGGTAGAAGGCAAGGTTGCTATCACATTTGCATACATTTGGTCACTTAAATGAGCACTTACGTAAGCACCCTCGTCTGCTGCCATCTCTTAGAGATTTTAGCAAAAAGGAGTGTACACCGTCTACAGAAAGTGTTAAATTTCACAGTTCATGTATGACTTCATAACTGGTGTTGTTTCACAGTTGGCATTGTGTCTCACATGCTAAATTCTACGGTTCGTTGTTAAATCTACAACACTAAGTACCGACAATAATAAGCCATATTATTATGTTTTATCCTTCGACCTACATCCTATGTGTGAGGTTTGCCTTTGTATTTGTAAGTTTGCCATCGTCAGCCACACCCTCATGTTGCATTCAACTTTGATCTCTTTGAATTCAAAGCATTTTGTCGAAGAGCTGTTGCTACTCGACAGATATAAGTCAAAATATGTAAGAAGACAGTGCTTCATTTAAATCTCAATGTGTCACAGATTTTCCCTTAGACGCCCACGCGCTAGCGCTTATGCAGCGTCTATGTGGCGCACTAGAGTTAGGTCGCTAGATAATGTCTTATCGATACCTTATAGTTTAGTATTTCACTTATCATTGATTCCATCACTGTGCCATGTAGATAGAACATTCTAGAAGCCCGTAGAATACCGTAGAAAATCATAGAAGCACGGCCCTTAAGGCCCGGTAGTCTAGATACGTAGTCCAGGCCCTTTGATGGCCTGGTTCCATCCGGTTCCGTCCGTTTCCATAAGGTTTGATAGAGGGCAATACGCCATTTAGTGTTGCATAGTCCGGTTCAGTCCAGTCTCGAAGACCAAAATTTTCGGACTGTGACTGGGACCGGTCTCAAAAATGGACAGGCAGCTCGGACTGGGACCGGGACCGTGGTCCTAAGAGGACCGGACTGGGACCGCAGTCCTATGACCGGTCCGAACCGGTCTGGGACTGATATCAGTCCTGGACTGGTCTTAACCGGTCCTGGACTGCAAATGACCGGTCATTCTGTGCATTTCATACTCGTTATAAATTGTACAGGTAATAAATAGTTTTAGAAACTATAGAACAGGCTGCTAAAGTACAACACTAACAATCTCAGCCTCACCACGGTCTCGTGCCACCTGGTTCGCTACATCGAGCATGAAATTCAAGCGACATGTCCATCTTACGTGAATTTCACGCGGACGTCGTACACCTGTTGTAGGATTAAAGTAGGGCAATAACTTTGTACCTAGGAGCTTCGTTGTGTAACCTTGTGCAACTCAAGTATGAAGCTAACTTACCATGACATTGACAGTGACGAAGGTACACCACTGCATCAACTGCGTGTTGGACTTGAGTCAACACCCGACTTTCAGGACCCTCCATTTGATGCATGATGTCTGATGGCATGTTTGCGCTCGCGACACGATGAAAGTACTACAAGTGCGCACCTTTGAATTGTAGCAGCTCTATATAGCATGTACGAAGCCGATCATTGAGTTCCGCTTCTGTAGAATACTGATAAGGATGTCAAACGAGCTTATAGTGGAAGTCTGACCCTTACCGTCTGTTTGCGTTGCACGTATGTGTTGCTCACTGTTCGCGGGCATGATGGTGACAGTGCAAGTTCAAAAAGTGCACCGCCCCATATTTGCATCGTAACACTGCGCGGAGAACTGCGAGAAATTGTGTAGCACAAGTCAATCACGCTATCATAGAAATCTAGAATTCAATCGAACATAGAAGCCGTGAAAAATGCGAAAATGGGCGAGTCTTTGACATTATTGAATGCGACGAGAGCTTGCCGCGGCCTTACAATGGTCCAAATCATACAACTAGAACATATGGAAGTACTACTCTAAGTCTACCTCCGCCCAGAGCTCGTCCTCCTCTGCCAGCACAATGAAGTCTGCCAACTCATCTTCAATGATCTCCGGGATCTCCGAGTTAAGACGGGCCAAATCTACGATATCGAGCTTCCAATGATAATGCAAGAACTCCATGACTTCGAAAAGTGCTGGATCTAGGCAGGTACGTCTCGCCGTAGACACTTGCTTTGCTCGCGAAAATAGACGTTCGTAGCCCACCGAGGCTGCGGGGATCGGAAGGATGTCAAGAGCAATGCGAGCAAGGGTTGGATACATCTTAGAATTGTCCTACAGTGCATCGTCAGCCGTAGCTCATGTTCTGAGCAATGACACGTACCCGCCACCACGCTAACGTATCCATGTTCTTCGCAACGTCTTCGGTGTCCGGTGCATCAAGATAGCGCTGGAGTTCATGTTTCCAGCCCTCCTTAACCTTCTTCGCTTCTTGGTTCTGTTTCCGAATCTTGTCAAAGTCGTCTTCGTCCGTGGGGTCAGTTGAAGGTGTTTGCGAAGCCCCGCCAGTGGGAACGTTTGATTGCGAAGGGCTGGATGGACGGTTGACGGGCTGGTGTAGCCGTCGAGGCCAATAGGACTCCATCTACCAAGTTGAATTGAGCGTAGCAAGGTTAAAACATCAGCGCTCCACATACCGCTTTGTTGATAACGTTTTGCGCCTCCGCTTTCCAATCTTTGGCATTGAGATTGCCGTTAGCAATCTCCGCCTGTTGCTCTTCGGCCCCACCCCATTTCGCCTCGAAGTATTCGGCTTTATAGTACGGATGAAGATCTGGGTATACGTGGGAGTTAATGATAAGAGACGGAACCGGGAGCTGATGACGGAGGCTTACAGAGTGCTAGGATATAGACATCAGTATTGTCCAGCTTCAGATAGTACTTCGTGAACTTGTCGAGCCCCTTGTTGAGTGCACTACGAAAGGCGGCGTATTTGTCGTTGGCGACCTTTTGCTCCCATCTTGAGCACAAGGACTCAAGGGAGATAATGACGCGATGCAGCGTCGGAACCTTATCATAAGAGAATGCTTGTTGATAAGCGTTCGCATCCTGAATTCACCATTAGACAAAGACATCACTTCGGGATTAAGCGCGACTTACAGCAAGAATAGCGGCACAGAGGGACACTCGAGACCACTCCGCATCTTCGAATTGGAACGCAGACTAGCGGATCTTCTTCTTGAGTTTGCCGTTCTCGCGAATCTTTGTGATCGGCCCAAATTTGCGGTCCGCAGAAGCTACGAATGCATCGATTGCCTACAGATTGTTATCAGCATATGCAGACCACAAGACGAGGAAAGAGCGCACCTGTCGCAGCTTGATAGCCCGTGCACACATTTGGTACGCACTACCCCATCGCGTATTACCGTGAAGAGGGATGACGAGAGTTTTCTCAAAGCCCTCGTCCTTTTGGGCTTGCATGAAAGCGTCCTTGCGCTGTCCTGATGCTTGAATCTGTTTGAGAGTTTATAAGTCCTATGCTACAACGTGAAGAACTGAATGACGCACCTTTACCGCCAACGTGCGAAGCACTGCAATGACGTCAAGACCTCCATTTGAGACCGCCCGATTCTCCTCCGCAGATGGGTCGTAGTCCCAAATGGCCTGTTTCGAGTCAACAAGGCCAATTTTGGTGACCTCGGACATGAAATCCTCGATTCCAAGGTGGATGACATGCCCGAGACATCTATAGTGCAACAAAGTTAGGAGGTATACTAAAATATCAAGCAACGAAGTACCCAAGACGCTTCGCGATCCAATGCCAATCGGAGACTCTGCGTAAGTCCAGAATATCTTCAACGCCCTCAGCAGTTGTGTCATTGCTCGACGCGTTATCTCCGGTCATCCATCCGAGCTAAATTGCGAGCGATCAGCTGAGATGCAGTACAAGTTCAAGAGCTCTCGTACCTTGTTAAAGCCTCGCTGTGACTTGGACGTGATACCAACGCGATCCGTGAATTTGATTGCGTACCGACTCATGTTACCGCCGCCATGATCACCTTTGACACGGTGAAACGCAAGGACCTCTGTCCGAAACTCCCAGTTACCGTCGATCCACTGACCAAGCATGCCAAAAAAAGGCTCGCTTGTGTGGTCTTTCGACCACATATCCCAGTTGACTGAGACAAGGCCGGGCGCATTCTCGATGTCGGTCTTGAGGGTGTGAAGATAGTCGGAATACTTGTTAGTGATCGTCGTCCGTACAAGGTTGCGGCCAGGAAGATCTTCACGTGTGGTCTTCGGGCGCATGGCGACCAGACAATTGGTGAATGTAACATCGTCTGCAAGCAGGAGCGCCTGAAAACATCCAGATTAGATGAGGTAAAGGAGTGTGACAATAGAACATACCTGGTCCCCGCAGACAACGTGAACGACGATGGCTTTGAGGATTGCAGCGCGCGAGAAGGCAGTAGGTACGTCGACCTTCTTTGCGACGGCGTCAAGCGTGGTTTGACGTTGAACCTTATTATTGCCACCTCCAGATGCCGCCTTCTCTCTTGCAGCGAGGACCACTGTCGGCGTCGCCGCATTGCTCTCCGGAATGCCACCTGCTTTACAGCGGGCGGCGTACTCCTCGTAATGGGCGGAGGCGATATGACGGCGGCATGTCGAATTGCTGCCCTTGTACCACCCAGCAAGTCGACCCTTCTGCGCCCTTACTTTTGCATCCTCTCTGAACGACGGTGAGCGATTTAAACACATGTATCTATGCCAATTAACATACCTGCAGATCAGACACCAACGACCGCGCTCAGGATCGACATTTACCCCGGTTTGGCGAAGACGACCTTCTGAGAAGGTGTGAAGATCGTCTCAAGGTCGCGCGTCGAGTCCGCTTTCTGCGCGACCTTGATTGGGATGACGACGTCGTCCTCAGACACGTTCGCCTATAGCTACGTGAGTATCATTCACTCTGTGCATAGATTGAGTGCTTACCTCTGTTTGCGCTTGCGTATCGACTGGTTCGTCCGCCGCGGACTTGTCGCTGCCATTAGCGACGTCCTCGTGCTCGGTTACGTCGTCTGGAACGTCCTGATCGCTCTCATTGATGACGATCGTCGGTGCAGCTTTCTTTTCTTTCTTCTTCTTCGGCTGAACTTCTTGGACAGATTCGTCACTGCTGGACGTGTGGTCGACTCGACGAGGCCTTTTGACTGTGCGGCCGCTTCGCGTGGTTTGGGCCGGTGTTGGCTTCGATGCCGATTGTGCGAGTAAAGCGCGGGCCGTAGATGAGGTCGACATTTTCGTACGAAGGCTTCAACGGTTGCGCGACGTCGTACTCGCGAGTCACAGAAAGCTGAGGGCGTGCGAGAGGATGGTTTTTGGGGGCCGATTACAGCTATAATAAATTTTACATTTCAATGATTACATACAGTACATTATATTCACAAATAGTGATAGGTAAAGGCAAAGGAGCTGGGGGGCTCGAGAACATGGTAAGAATCATGGGTCCACATAGGGTAAAGAAACAACATAGCATGAATATTCGAGCCCGTGCCTGATGACGACGTGCCGCGCGTCGCCTCGCAGACATACAAGACCGGTCTTAGGACTGGTTAGGATCGGTCAGGACTGCGTGAAAATGACCGGTCTGTGACCGGTCCTAATCAGTCCGAGCGGTCCTCGACGAAACATAGTAGCCAAGGACCGGGGACCGAGACTGAGACAGGACTGCTGTAGGACCGTCGGTCAGTCCGGTCCTAAACATTGCAGTCCCGGTCTGACCGACGGTCCTGAGTCGGTCCCGGGACTGGACTGTGCAACACTAACGCCATTGGTCGATCGTAGCAGCCCAAAAGTAACTCAGCGGTTCCTTCCGTCTCAGCGCTACTAAGAAGCACGACTATCTGGGGTTCCACGTAGTTACGAGGTCCTCCCCAACGTGTATATATACTGGCAGGGTCTGAGCCTTAGAGCCTCAGATTGATCAACGTCTTCGACATTCGTCTACATCACTTGCACTCATACCTCGCTTGACTTCAAGTCTCGCCCCTCCCCTTCAATATACATCAGGTGAGCAAAGTCAGTTTTGTGATACAATGATCTCATTGTCAATGCTATGCATATCATCACCAAAATTCTATGCACATAGCTGATGATGCCCAATCAATATCTAACTGCTGCACGAGTAAACTTTGTACAGCTCATTGGCTATTATCTTAGAGCTGGTGCACTTCTCTTGCCCTTTTGTGAAACATCTTTGAACAGATGCTCAGCTGGCTCATGGATAAGGACACTTTTAAGCATTACAAAGGAGATACAGTAGAATTTAACATCACCTATCATACGCAATTCAAGCAGGCACTACGCAAATCTTATGTTGCTTTCCGTAGCAGTCAAGAGTATGCATTGCTGAACAATATTAAGGATGAGTATTTGTCTTTGTATGTTACCACATAAAACTATATGTGTTTTCTTTGCACGAAAATTACTCTACGTGGAGTACCTCAGGCAATGCAACCTAGCCAAAGTTGCCTCATGGAATCCTCTACCTCATAGGTTTCCTTGAGACAATCAAACTACAATTGTGAACCTCTCTCATCTACACTTGTTTCTAGAATGTTTGAAGACAACATACCTGTGATCATTCCTTGCCAGAATTGTACTGCAGTTCTTGTCACTTTTCTTTGTGAAGCTCTAACCATTGTTCACACATCAAAAATGGAAAACTCATCTGCCGTTCAAGGGTCCATCTGTCAATCGTTTGATAGGTATTTGCTCCAAAGAGAGCTTGCTACCTCTCACTGACGCTTCTTCAAGACTTGGAATTCTTAAGCAATCAAAGACAATAATCTTGATACAAAGAGATTGAACCTTGCACTCTTTTCACTGTTCGTATTCTGTGGGATCCTATAAAACAGTACTTTCATAAACAACTCTCATTCTAAGCCTTGGTTTTGACTTCACTTTGTCAACATTAGCAACTTCAAGCAACACATAGAAAAAGTGTGCCTCTCTGCATGCCTCAGAAGTCTTAAGCAGCTGTCTTCTTCTGTAACAAAGCTACATTCTTCCAGCAATCACATAGTTCACGTGCACTCGAAGTATATTAATATTATTGCGAAGCAGCTACAACCTTAAGCACTGACTGAAAGGACGAACTCTGGGACATGATATTATTTTGTAATGTTCACAAGAAGTTCAACAAACATTGCACATATATCAAGGGCTGTGGATTGTTAATTCTATAGCTTATTCTAACAAACATGACAGAGTTAAAACTCATTCATTAGCACACTTTCAATAATGCAAGTTCTTTAATCTAGGAAATTCATAGAAGACAAAAAATAATGCAATTGCAATTTTTACTAGATTTTATTATGTGTATAGATAGAGAACAAACAGATGAAATCACGGAACCAATGTACTGCATGATAAAGCTCATTCTCAAGCATTTTACAAGTATATCATAATTTCTATATATAATAACTGTCTTTTATAAATGTTGAATTTGTAAGATTCTGAGCATTGTTTTTAATTGTAGATTGTTAATGATTGCGAAAGGATTTAGCAAGGATTTAAATCATCAAATGTATCTTTGTATATTGAAAAATAATACACTTACACATAATTAAACAGGATATTTGACTAATATAGTGGCAATCAAAATAAAATTGGAAACAAAACACTGTATATAATTTGCCAACAAAACTACAATCAATTGTCATTTATCTGTACTTAAATGTGAGCACACATATTACCAATTGATTTGAAGCATTGTATGAGGAAAACTATACATTTCACAAGTTGGAAATTATATCATGTATAATATTAATATCTCATAGTTTTTGTCAAATGTTGTTTTGATTGCCACTACATCAGTATGGTATTCCATTTACTGATGTCAAGGTATATTGTTTCCTAGTATACAAAGACACATTTGATGATCTAAATCTTTGCTAAATTCTTTCGCAATCATTAACAATTTACAATTGAAAACAATGCTCAGAATTTTACAAATTCAACATTTATAAGAGATAGTTACTATGTATGGAAATTGTGATATACTTGTAAAATACTTGAGAATGAGCTCTATCATGTGGTACATTGGTTTTGTGATTTCATCTGTTTGTTCTCTATTTATACACATAATAAAATCTGGTAAAAATTGCAATTGCATTATTTTCTGTCTTCTGTGTCAATGCAAATAGAGTAGATGATATAATCTTTGCTTGATATCTACCTCTTCGTGAAGAGACAAATAAAAAACCCAGACATCAAAAGTAGTTAGTTGCATCTGCAATCCAATTATTCCACAACAACATCTTGGTTACTCTTACCATAGAAGAGAAGAGGAATATAAGTTGGACTGTCGTGGTGGCAGAATATATATTCTGCAAAGTCTGGTGTCTCAAGCATCATCTATCGCCTCTCGCTCGATGAAATGTATGTGATACTATATTTTTATATTATTTTAAATTATTTTAAATTCTGCCTTGTACTTGTGTATCATTTGTAATACAATAGGTTTTTGAACATTCCGGATGGGGGTGTGACGCGTTACTAAATGTAACAAACAGGATGGGCGGAGGCGCCCGTCAGTGTTATCAAATTAGAGCTGTCGGGCCTTCAAAACGACTCTTAAGCGCTCAAAATAGTCTTGGCGCCCGCCACAACAGCCCTGCGGCGTGTGACATTTTTGCGAAAACGAGGCGTCTAAGGTCCTTGTGACGTGTTACGTCCAGAATGGTCGAAAACCTATAGTATCTTCTAGTGGACTTGAAGATTGTGCGCTTAAATCAAGCATCTTAACAACGTGACTTGGATAAATGATGTCAAACTTGATTGCATCCTTCTTATCGCCTTTTACCATCCTCTCGCATTGACTTCTGTATCTGCTCAAGTAGTGCAATTGTTGAAGGGAAACAACAGCTAAGATATCCAAGTTTTGTCCTTGCATTCAACAATACAGTTTACAAAATACACTCACACTCACTATGAGCATTTTGAGTTTATGACTGGGTGGTGTAATTGCTTCGAAATGGTAAGAAGAGTATAAACATGAGTTTGATACATTTTTCTAGCTTGTTGTTAGTTGAACTCTTTGTTTTTATGTCATGGAACTGCTACGCCTCTCCTCTTACATGCGACTTGCATTTAACAAGGTGTTCAAACATCAAACAGCCTTTGTTACTAATTCATTTTTCTATGTACTCGTCTATCTGTAATGTGGTGTTTTGTCTGTATCTACATGAGCAGTACAATAACATGTAATCTTGTCTTTACAATTCCATACTTGCACTCAGCAGTACAACTCTCAATATTATCATTTATTTGTTTCGAAGATTGTATTGCCAATGCGCTGTACAGTCTTCAACATCGTGAGTAGTCATGCATACAAAGTGTTGTTTCATCAGTCTTTCGTTAGACAATTTGAGTGCATCAACATATTACTACATCATTGGTGTCGTCTGCCCACCTCTAATGTGTAGACTGCCACTAATAGACTGTTTCCTCACTTATAATAATGATACATATTTTCAGGGCGGCAATGAAACATGTGTTGACCAAGGTCAAAGTATGCAATGCTCACAAGATTGAAGTTGTTATTCAATTGCAGTTGTTCCTACATGATGTCTTTGGCTTTTGCATTGGATAAAGACCAGAGAACAAGTTGGCAAATTTTCCCTTAGTTGTTCTATACTATCCATCACCAGCTTATTTTCAGAAATAGATGTTCTTCATGCTCAGTATCGACCTCTTGATGATCGAGAAAGTGCATCAGCAGGCACCTATGTCAAAAGAGGACCATCACGCATTGCTAGAGTTGTTGAACATGCTACTCTCACTTCGATAAGCGAGTAGACCTACAATGATTGGCTCACTGAAAAAGTGCCTTAAGAATTACACTATCTCTATTATCACAAGTCAATTTATTTCAAAACATAGTTCAATAGAGGTGAGTGTCTTGATGCATTTCTTATTTCTTGCTTGACTGAAAACGCATTATTTGCACTTCTTTTGTATACCTCGTCTTTGCATATAAAACAGAGCAATTGAGTGAAGTGTACAATATTGTTCCTATCTTCTTTGTTGACACTCTTCATTTGGTGCCTTCAAACAACTCTATTCTCATTTCAACTAATTCTTGTCTTTACGTTTATAATATATCTCTCCACCTTTTAATTTTTTTCTCTCTCTTTTTTTTTCTCTACATATTCTCTCTTCTTATGTCACAGTTCCAACGTGAAACAGTTAACAATGTCGCCAATGTAATCAGAACTAGACATTTGAAGACTCAACAGGTCACAAAGGAGCAGTAGAAGATTATCTTCTCAAATGGTGAGTGTCACAACTACGTCTTAAGCTTTAATTGTCTAATTCAATACTTATTGACTTGCAAGTCAAAACAGGCAGCCTTAGTAAAGAAAGGTTTCCATTTGCTATGTTGGTGATTAACGGTGGAGTGTAGCACAGAATTATAATAAAGGTAAGAATATCTCTATGGTTGCTTCTCCAAAAAACCTTGCAGAGGCTTTACGCAAACATTTCCACAGTGACACAGACAGTGAAACAGCTGAGCCTCCACTGAAGAAACTGAAGTCTTTCGAGAGATGCAAAAAGAGTAAGTAACTCACACTTGCACATGATTATGATTGAGTTTCTGTGATAGCTATAGGGAGGAAAGGCTCACATCAGAACTATAAGGCTAAGTAGCATGGAACAATAATAGACCTACATAGCAGACAGAAAATATAGTGAGGGTCAACAGTCGTTCTCATTGAGATAATTTTGTTTTGAATATAACTCAATCAAATGAATATTTTATCAAAATTTAAACATACCAAATGAATGACCTTCGTTCAAAGTATTTTTACACATATTCAACATTTCCATATACAGTAATAGTTCATGTACAAATTGGAAATTACTCTATTTTTTATCATTTAATGAAACATTAAATTAATTATACTTACAAAATAGGTTCACTAGAATTTAGATCTGACAAATTAAGTTGATATACAAGACTTTATAACAACAGAATATCATATTACAGTGAAGACAGAAAATAATACAATTGCAATTTTTGCAAGATTTTGTCGGGTGTATGACTGAAGAACAAATGAATGCAATTACAAACTGAATATACAGCATCATAGAGCTCAATAAATAGTATTTTATACAAATATTGTCGCTACCATATATAGTAATACTCACTAGTCAATAGTAGATTTATACAATTTTGAGTATTTATTTAAACTTTAAATTCTGTATTGTTACAAGGTGATATAGCAAGATTTTAAGCCATGATAATTGTATTTACATATTGAACAGTCATATAATATCACATCAATGCACAAAGTATGAAATTGATGTAGTGACAAGCAAAATAAAATACATTTTTGAGTATAAAATATAAACTTTATATATAAACTAGCTATTCACTTTTAAACTGCTGTCTTTTTATGTCACAGGACTTATATAAGTTATTAACATATAATGACATACTTACTTTAAACGATCAGAATGATTGATGATTTCTTTGTAAGTGAAGATTACAAAGTATGTTTATTACAATTTTATACTTCATGTTTCGATGTGATGTTATATTGTTGTCCAGTATGTAAATATAATTATCATAACTCAAAACTTTGCTATATCATCTTGTAACAACATACAATTTATAGTTCAAATAAATGCTCAAAATTGTACAAATCTAGTGTTGACCAGTGAGTATTACTATATATAATAACTATGATATATGTTTTTTAAAATACTATTTATTGAGCTCTATTATGCTGTATATTTAGTTTGTAATTCTATCTATTAGTTTTGGAGTTATACACTTAACAAAATCTTGCAAAAATTGCAATTGCTTCACTTTACATATCTAAGGTCTCTTCGTCTGTGAGCAACTCTAGCACAGTCACGCAGGACACTACAAGATCAATTTCTAGGTTGGTACATGAAGTATCCAGCTTTAAACATGTCCCTACTGTCACTGAACTTGTATTTTGTACTCACACCATCAAAAATCATTCCAAGCCTTCAAAAAGACATCTCTCAGCCCAGATACTCAGTCCACCATCTACTTTTGCTACGATGAAGTTTGCAACTCTGATACTATGAATGTAGATGTTACACAGAAGACAAAAATAACATGATTGCAATTTTTAACAAATTTTATTATGTGTATAGCATGAGAAAAAAAAAAGATGAAATCACAAAACGAATATACTACATGATAGAGCTTATTAGAACATATTTTTCAAGCATATTACAATTTTTTTATACAGTGAAGATGAAAAATAATGCAATTGTAATTTTTGCAAGATTTTGTTGAATGTATAACTCATGATTAAACAGATAGAATTACAAACCAAATATACAGCATAATAGAGCTCAATGAATAGTACTTAACACATATATTATAGTTACTATATATAGTAATACTCACTGGCCAATAGTGAATTTGTACAATTTTGAGCATTTATTTAAATTGTAAATTGTGTGTTATTACAAGGTGATATAGCAAAGTTTTAAATTATGATAGTTATATTTACATACTGAACAACAATATAATGTCACATCAATACACAGAGTATGAAATTGATGTAGTAACAAGCAATATAAAATATATTAATGAGTATAAGATATAAACTTTATATATAACTTAGTGGTTCACTTTTAAACTACTATCTTTTTAATATCACATGACTTATATAGATTATCAATATATAATGACATACCTACTTCAAAGGATGAGAATGATTAATGATTTTTTTGTAAGTGGAGATTACAAAGTATTTTTATTCCAATTTTGTTTTGCGTGTCACTACATCAATTTTATACTCCGCGTATTGATGTAACATGATATTGTTGTCTAGTATATAAATGAAATTATCATAATTTAAAACTTTGCTATATCACTTTGTAATAACATACAATCTACAATTTAAATAAATGTTCAAAATTGTACAAATTTACTATTTGCTAGTGAGTATTACTATATATGGTAACTATAATATAAGTGTTGAATACTATTCATTGAACTCTGTCATACTGTACATTCAGTTTGCACTTCTATCTATTTGCTGTTGAGTTATACACTCAACAAAATCTTGCAAAAATTGCAATTGCATTATTTTCTGTCTTCACTGTATAGTAATTATCTCTCGTAAATTTTAAATTTGTAAGATTCTGACTGAGTATTATTTTCAATTGTAGATTGTGAATGATTACGAAAGAATATAGCAAAGATTTAGGTTATCAAAGATGTCTTTGTATACTGAGAAGCAATATACAAAGACATCAACAAATGAAATATCATACTAATATAGTAGAAATCAAAATAAAATTGCAAATAAAACATTATATATATATCTTACCAACAAATCTACAATGAAATGAAATTTATCTTGTAGTTATATGTAAAAACATATGTTATCAATTGATTTAAAGCATTGTATGGTGAAAACAGCACATTTCACAAGCCAGAAATTATAATATGTGTAACACTTCTGTTACGCAGGCGGGGACGGTCGCGGTATCTGACGAAACGCGGTAGGCCTAGTCTAACCTTGATGAGTGACACAGCGGCCTAGCCGCTGCGTCGCGGGTATGTTTAGGTATACGGCCTGAATACGGCCAGAGGGTATTGAGGGTATGAGCTCACCTTCCGTAGATCCCGCGAAGCGTTTAGCTGGCGCAATGATGAAGGTTCGATGTTAAGAAGATGATTATTACATAAGCAGGCAGCGCTCATAGTAGACGCGCGCCTTTCCTAATCGAGTTAACCTAATTCTGACGATAAGTCCATAACGATAAGTCCGTCACAGATAGCCTCCCACTCGATGAGGGAAGAGCTCGCGGTCCGCATCCAAACTTTCAACATGCGACCTGTCCATCACAACTCTACCTAGCCACTACTCCGCAGTCGCCCTCACGTCTCCTAGCTTGCTACGTCTCGCCTCACAGCCTGCGTTCACTCCTCAATGAGCGAATATGTCCTTGAGTCTTCGTCCAATCGAAACGATGAGACACGGTAAGTCTTGCAATTGGAAGTGGGGTTGAGCGATGATGAAAGGAGGCGGATGGAGCCGAACGTTGAAGGGGTTCAGCTCGCGGAGAGGAGTGGTGAATCGGCCGGTGGCTTGATGATATTTATCGCTGAGGGCAGCGCGAGTTCATTCGAACTTCGCTCTCTAATGCTTGGAATCGAGATAACCCCAGTTGTACGGCACGGCGATCCTGTCTCCTCCGATGGTGCTCTCCAAACCCTTCAACTCGAACACAAAGTAATTCTTGTCCCACCCCAGGTTCCTCCCTATCTGGCAACGTCCAGTGTTCCAGATGAATATCTCCAGACCTGTGTGCAGAGCAACGTCGAGCTGGGGGCGCGCCAAAACGATCCAGGCCTCCGGGTTGGTACTGGCGCCTGCAATGACGGTAATCGGTCTAGGAGGACTGGAAGGGCGTACAGTGATTAAAGGAGCGTGTGTGGTCGAGGGAGTGTGGCGACGAGTACAAAGGAGAGACATGTTGGTTATTGAGAGCATTTTGGAACGACTCTATTCTGGGCTCGCATGGTTTTGTAGGTCAGAATAGCGCCGGCGGAGTTGTAGAGTTGCTCGGGTAGTCAGTGGCTTGATGGGTAGCCTCACGTCGCAAATAGCATGAGAAAAGGAGGTTTCCATTGCGTGGTACGCCGTTCTAGAATGGTAAGGAACTCGCTAAACTACTACCATCCCATGAGAGTCCGGACGTATCCCGAAGTTCCTCTAGCAACAGCAGGAGCTGACTCTGCTCTGGGAGAGAGGACTCCTTGGCACCGACGATTCCTTTGCTTCGAACTCGCCCCAACATTTCTTGCCACTGATGTGCCGTCTTCGGGACTCCGCGGGCCGTGTGTTGCCGTAAGTCTTCCACCCGCCCCATAAACCACTGCTCGTCTCGTGCAGTCCATTCGCCACGGAAGTGCGGTCTGGCTTGGAGCCATTCGGGTCGAGGCCACCACGAGTAGCGTGTCTCCCTCCCCTTCGCATCTCATGACACCACCATCTCTAGCAGCGCGTCGATCTCGTATTCTGCGACGATATCCGCTAGGTAGCCTATCTTGGTGCCCTTCCCGTGCCCGTACAAGACTGCGGACTCGCTTAGACCTAACGTAGGCCAGTAAAAGATATCTCCTCGGCTATAGTGTAACGCTAGCCGCCACAGTAGTCCTCCAGCCATGAGGAAAGCGTACGCGTGCGTTCACCGTAATACCGAGTCCACGTGGGCTTCGTACTGAGCTTTCATGTCCCGCACGCTAGGTAGGTAGGGTAGTTCAATATCCCGATATCCCGGGGTGAGCCAGATGGGAGCCTCCGGTGCTACCTCTCCGAATCGCCTGTTTTCCACAATACGGAGAGGTACTTCTACACGGAAGGGTATACCTCTCTGTAATGCGTAGTTAACGATCGCTTCTGGGCCGCACAAGCCTTCGAGGAGGGCGGCCGCTCGTAGTTTGAGCTCGGCTAAGGGCGTAAGGACCCACACGCCATGATTTGCAAGGACGTCAGGTAGTTCGATTCGTATCTGGGCCTTATCAGGCAGTGACAGAGCCTGACTGTTCTCTACCAACTTTGCTAATTCCGGTTGTAAGTCGCTTGCACGAGATGCGCTGCGTACGTGGCCCCGGCTGGGAGTTTGAGCATAATAAGTGCGAGTAGGCCATTCGTCGTCCGCGTAACCTTCCTCGTATGCAAAGGCGGATAGCATCTTCTTAGTATGGGCTGATGCTCCTCTAAAGCCTACAAGTTGAGGACTCGCATCGGGTCCCTGCACGAGGTAGCAGGTCGGATCTCTCCTCTCTGGGGATAGCGATTTCGGGCGGACATCTTGCGCCGGTCGGGAGAAGGGTTGCAGGCCGGCCGAGAGCGGCTGCGCGACAGCGGTGAGCCGACCCCAGCTATAGTGCACAGGGACATTATCTTCCACAAGTTGTAAAAGGGGTACATTCAGGTAACCCAGACTAGCAGGGTCGACGAGACAGCCTATCGTCCGACAGTTGTAGTGCCAGTCCTCAAGGTCGTCGGGCTCGAGAAGAGTCCGCAGGGATACCGAACCCTCCCGCTCTGACTGAGCCTGCAAGTATCGTAGTAGTCCCAGGCCTTCTAGGAAACAGTTTTGTGCAAGCCGTGTTCCTTCTCTGATCACGTCCGTCGTGTCCGCCGTCGAGGCGAAAGCGAGGTACCCCGCGCCACTCCACGAGGAGGTGACTGAAGAAGGGTCCATGTTCGAGAAAACTGCACCTAAACGGTCAAAGTCTCTTTGCATGTATCCTCTCACCCCCAGGTTCAGTCGAGGACGGTCGGAGACGAACTCGATGAGGTCGCGGGCTTGATCTAAGCTGGGCGCGTACATCTATGGCACCGGTGTGCTGCCTCCCGGCGAATAGAACCATGAGCCATCCGGTATGTAGGGGACCCAGGGTTGGTCCGCATCGTACCAGGTCGGTTGATGTCGGGTGAGCGCTCTATGCTTGTCGATCGGACGGTCAGGATGTGGCGTCGCTCCGAACCAAAATGTTTCGTTTCTGAAAGCGTCTCCTATGTCAATCCAGCGAGAAGATTCCTGCTCGAACTCCCACATCTCCGGCAGCTGGCCTTCCCGCGTCCTCAAGGGTTCCTTCGCCGCATTGTAGAGAAGTCGGGGCGGTAACGGTTGTCGCCCGGAAGATCGCGGTCGTCCGCTCTCCTCCGCTGGGCTAGAGGAGGTTCGAGACTCCGCCTCCGACATTCCTGCGTCACAGGACGCCGACATGAGCTGTTTATATGCTTATGAGTCGAATGAGAGGTTAGAATAGGAAGAGAGAGGAAGGGAGGTGAAGAAGAGAAGGTGAAGAATATACAGACGTGGCGATTAAAGATCGGATTAAGGTACGTCGCGTGTCTTGGGCCGGAACAGAACGGGCGCCTAATGCAGACGCTTTTCTCATTTGTAAGCGTGAAGCAGCTCTGGCGCGTTCCTTAGGTGCCTTTCGGGCTCCCAAGAGTCATACAGAGGTGAGTAGTCTTTCCAACGAATTAGGTAAAGATAGTCTGAACCCGAGGGGTTGTTCCTGTGAGCTATTATCTTCTCAACCTCGTATTCCTCTTTGGCTGGCTTGAGGACGCGAGTGTCTGCTAGGGTGGCACGGTCTCCGAATTCTTTGGGTGATAACTGATACCTCTTTAGATGTTGTAGGTTAAATACAGGATGCTCGGGGTAATTGCTGTCCATACGAAGACGGTAAGTGTTCTCGTTGATATGTTGCTGAACCTCGAATGGGCCGATCCAACGTTGCACCAATTTAGCGCCTTCTCCTTTGTTTTCGGTCCATTCCAGTGAGTGGGGGTTAACTAGCACTAGATCTCCTGGCTGAAATTCGAGAAGGTGTCTTCCTTTGTTGTAGGTCAAGGCCTGTTTCACTTGAGCCTGCGCAACAGCTAATTGTGCGCTTTCTCTGTGCATGTTTAGTTCCTTGAGGTATGCTTCGGAAGCCCTGTTCGGCGCGACGCAGTTGATCGCGCAGTCGGTCAAGAAGTCTAGCGGCGAACGCGGCTCGTAACCGTATAGCAGGAAGTGCGGGCTCGACCCTGTGGAAGAGTGAACTGCGGAATTATAGGCATGTTCCAATAATGGCAACCACTCAGCCCATCCATCACGCTTACCCGCGACATAGGCTCGGAGCATGATTTTCAACTGACGATTCACGATTTCCGTCTGCCCGTCATGCTGGGGGTGATGCAAAGAGGACAACAGCATTCGAACCCTCAACTGGGCAGACACTGCCTTCCAAAAGTCGGAAGTCCATCTGGGGTCCCTGTCGCAGACGATATACAAGGGCAGCCCGAAACGGCACGCTACGTGCTTTACAAATAAGCCCGCGAACCCTTTCGCATCCAGCCCCGTGGTAGTAGCCACAAATTGGGCGTGCTTGGTTAGCCGGTCCACTAACACGAGGATGGCGTTGTACTCCTCTGACCAGGGTAAGTTAACGATCAGGTCCAAGGAGACAGAGTCGTAAGGACGTTCCGGGATAGGGTTCGGCGTGAGTAGCCCATACCGAGTGAAGTTCGCTGGCTTTGTTTTCTGACAGATGTCGCAGGACGCGCAAAAGCGCAGAATGTCTTTCTTCATTCGAGGCCAGTAGAACTTCTGGCTGAGAAATTGCCACAGCTTCTCCGGCCCTGCGTGTGCGGTCACGTACGCTGGCTCGTGGGCCTTTTTCATCAGCGCGGGCTGTTGAGTCTTCGGCACGCAAAGACGCGGCACATAATCAGGCCCGCGGAAATACAATAGCCCCTGCGCATCCTTGAAGAAACGGTGGTTGGCACGATAAGAATCCTCGTCCAGCCCCGCCTGCTCCCATCGATAGCGAAAAGCGACATCTGACAGGTAGCCGTCCAGGTACGACTGCAAAATCAATGGGTCCAGCGCGACGTGCAGGCTAGGAGGCCGGTGCGTCGCCTCCCATAGCTGCCGCGCGAAGTGTGGATCCATATCCGACCCTCCGTCGCGCGGGGGACCTGTGGAGCCTGGGGATGCTTCCTCCGCCGCGTTCCCAAGCTCTTCTGCGATCCGAACAGGATGTGAGGGTGCCCTCTCATCCCCATGCTCCGCAAGTGCGCGAGTGATGGTCGGACTGTCCGAACTGTTCGCCTCACAAGAGTCGCTAGGCCGAGCCTGAGCAACCCGACGGGTATAGGAGCGGGTTGCCGCAAATGTCGACCGAGGGTCAGGCTGCATGAGGTCCGCCCAGAACGATGCAAGCAAGGAAAACCGTGCTGCGGGCGCAGTCGCGGCGGCTTGCTCAACGCGCGCAGCCGCGTCACGATTGATACTGAGACTTGGCGTCGCTGGTGCGAGTGGTGAAGTGTGGTCTGGGGGCGCGCGTGGTAGACGAGATAGCGGGTCCACGTTGGAATGCACGCGCCCTGGCCGATGCACGATGTCAAGCTTGGAGGCATAGGCAGAGAAAACGGCCCCCCACGCAGCTAGGCAACGATTCGCATTTTTGTACGTTCTCGCCCACTGTAGCGCACTATGGTCAGTCACCAGCACTACATACTTGCCCTCAATGAAGGGCTGGAATTTTACTAATCCTTCCTTCGCCGCCAGAGCCTCTCGTTCCGTCGCCGAGTATCGTCGTTCTGCGTCTTTGAAGGAACGGGACCAGTACGTGATTACTCGTTCAATGTGGACCTGCGTCGCGTCCAACGTCGGCCCCCATTCATCGGAGAAGCCGTCATCAGCTATCTTAGAGGGAAGTTTGGTCACGAAACGTGGTACTGCAGCGCCCGTTTCTCGCGCGCGAGCTAAACGGTCGTATGCTTTCGTTCCTCGGAGGTCGCTAATACTGATGGGCTGTATCTGCTGTAGGGTACAGCCCAGAGCTTCGTCGGAAGCGTCTGTGTATAGACGGTACGGTTTCCCTTGGATCGGGTGGCCTAATACGGGAGCATTTCTTAAAGCTTCCTTAGCACTCAGGAAGGCGTGCTCCTGCTCGGCTCCCCATCGCCACGTAGCTCCTTTCTGCAGAAGTTGGAATAAAGGTGCGGCTATGCTGGAGTAGTACGGGATGAACGTGCTGAAGTAAACTACCATACCCAGAAATGTTTGCAATTCGGCCACCTTCGTGGGCCTTTCTAGTTCCAGGATGGCGCGCACTTTCTCCTCGTGTGTGGAAAGTCCCAACCGCGAGACCTTATGGCCTAGTAGCAGCAGCGATCCGTAGAATACATGGCATTTAGTCGGAGATAGCGTGAGTCCGGTTTTCTCGATTGCTCCCAGCACTTTATCTAAGTGACTGATATGGTCCTTGTACGATTGTGAGTAAACCACAATATCGTCAATGTAAACGAGACAGAATATTCACAGGTAAGGCGTGAGAGTAGCCTGCATCAGTCGCTGAAAAATTGACGGACCGTTACGCAGACCGAATGGCATTCTTCTGAACTGGAATAGGCCCTTGTAGGTTCAAAACGCCATTTTCTCCTGGTTACGATCCCTGAAGCTGGCTTCTCGGATCGTTTCTATATCAGATCCGGTTCTGGTGCAGATTCCACTCCCTCACGCATCTTTCCGCTATGCGTGGGAATTTTGCTCTAGCTCAGTAAGTAAACTTTGTTATCTTGGATAACAAACTTGTCCGAATTTTTGAGCAGTGAAAATACATTGTTGCACCATAAGAAAAAGCACACTAATAGTAATCACTCGGAAGCTCACACTGGTATCGAAATTTGCATGAAAATGCAAGTATTACTCTTTCAGCAGCAGCCGAAAATGCTCGTGCGCGAACACGTCGCAGCCCGATCATCAAAGCGCCCGCCGTCCAGCGCGCGCTCTCTCTATCACCGTCCTCCACGCCCTTGTTGCCGTTCCCCACTACCTCCTTCCTCCTATACTGACTCTTTTTCATTTATAGATTATACTTTTGACACCGGCAGACACGGCCCACGATGCTCGCTCACTCGCGTACGCGCACACCCGCAAGCACGCCTGCCTTTCCCTCGCTCCTGACACCAGCCGGCGACGCCCTCGACGACAATCGCTACGCTCTGTGTGGTGATGCAGGGACGCGGAGATGCAAAGACGCGGAGATGGTTGGGCACAGGGACGAGGGATGATGACGGCGCAGACATGTGGAGACTAGATGATGCAGGGATGGCCGTCCCATGGTAAGCCCACTGTCTTTGCCCTTGTGCGCGCCCTCGCTCATTGCATGTGTCAGGCCGTCAGGCCTGTCCGCACACACCCTCGCCTTTTGTCCGTGCCGCCTCCCTCAGGCCCGCCGCTACGCCAACTGCCCGCCGTCACGTCAGGCCCGTTGCCACGCCCACAGCCCGCTGCTAAGCCAGGCCTGACCGTCACGCCAAGCCTGCAGCCCCGTACATCCCGCCGTCACAAAGTAGCGGGGAGCTCGTCGCCGATGGCGTTGCCCAGCTCGTTGCCTGCGAAGAACGCAACGCCGAGGCGCGGGGCGGCAAGTATGCGTCGTCGAACGCGGGGTCTGAGCCGCTGGAGTTCCCATCGTGGGTATCGTCTTTTATTTAGGAGCCCCTCCAGAACCCCGCACACACCAAAAAACCGACACAGCGATATCTACTCCTCTCTTTGCGCAAACTGGACCGCTCGGCGCGCTGCCGCACACACGCCCCGCGCCGAACACAACCCGTTCGACCTCTCCTCTGATGGCACGCGCCAGAGCCTGCCCCCGTCCTCCGCGTTGCTGCTATCCGTGCCTGACGCGCGGGCGGACGAGGCGGCGGAGATCCGTGCGATCTGGGGCACGACGGTGAACCTCGCGGAAGCGATGAAGACTTTCCGCGAGTTCATGCTCGGGTTCGAGCGCAATTACCGCGCCATGTACGACCGCGAGTGCAGCGCGTGCACGCGCCCGTTGAGGACACCCACGAAGGACGAGGTGCTGCTGTATGAGGGGTACCTCAGGAGGACGCGGAGGACAGGGAGGACAAATCTGTTTATATGTGGACATGCACAATTTGGCGGTGTACCCGCCCAGCAGGAAGTTGTGGGCGCAGCTGACGAAGTACCCATAGGACGTCGTGCCGGCGATGGATCAGGTGCTCAACAATTTGATGCTGGAGATTGCGGAGCAGGACCAGGCGGCGGGCGTTGAGGGGATGCAAGGCCCTGAGGGAGAGGAGGAGATTGCATCAGGCCATTTGGAATGCCGTCTGTGGATATGTGCGAGCTGAACCCGACTGGTACGTGATATCTCGCTCACGAAACCGCCTCTGTGCTCATCGTTCTCTTCACAGACACGGACAAGCTCGTGTGCATCAAGGGCCTCGTCATCTGCACGACGCTCGTCATCCCGGACATGAAGGTCGCGTTCTTCGGCTGCCTCACCTGCAACCACACCGTGCAGGTCGAGATCGACTGCAGGAAGATCGACGAGCCAACAGGCCCGCATGACGCATGCACGTCGCTCGGCACGACGGCGCTTGTGCATAACTGCTGCGAGAACCCACGGTAGAGGATGATTAAGAGCTTGTTTAAGATGTTCGTGTATGTGGAAGGAGGGTTGCAGAGAAGAGAGGCTTTTCTTGCAACATAAATGTATACAGTATATGTATTACAGGTTGTGCAGATTGATATATTTTGGTGTTTTTCATTCACTAGACTTGCACTGTCATTCAAGTATCAAATACAAGACTAATGTAAACACATAACAGTAAAACATATAATGTAAACATAACAAAACAGCTTCACATTGAGTGTTGCATTACATACAAGACAGTTCAGAAGCAGCAGAGCAGAAAGCACTGGTAGATGTAAACACATATACAATAAAACATATAATATATACATGACATAACAGCTTTACATCAGTGTTTCAAAATGATTGTGTTCTTAGTATCTGACACAAAATAACTGGGATCGTACCTGCCAGAAATGGCCTACTGGAGCAAGTCTTCCGCCGCTATTTCCATCTGCGTGAAGCCAGATAAGGTGTCGAGGGTCGAGAGCACTTGCACGCCCGATAGAGATGATAGGATCTCGGATTGTCTAGGTATGAGGAATTCGTCAGCCACAGTGTGTGTGTTCAGCTTCCTATAATCCACACAAAATCTGGCCTTTTCATTCTGGTATACGATTACCACCGGCGCGCTCCAGGGGCTTTGCGACGCCTCGATCACCCCTTGTTCGAACCATTTGGTGAGTTGCTCTTCGATAACTTGACGCTTTGCTGGCGAAGCTCCGTACATAGGCACAGCTATGGGTTGTAGACCTGCCTCAGTACGAATGCGGCATTTGGTATTCACATGCCCCAAACGGCCGTTGAACGCGAATGCCTTCTGTCGACGCTGTAACATCTCCCAGGCGGAATCATACAAATGCTCTGGCAAGTCTCCGACGTCCAGGAATTCTTTCATTTTCGCTGAAGGATAGTAGGTATTATCGGGCCCTTCTGCGGCCTTGGGTCCCCACAGCTCTTCTGCTGATTTATCCGCTTGATCGGATGATAAGGCAGCAGCGATCCCCACAGGATACCCTTGCTCGTCGACGTCCATTTGGGGCGCGCAAGGTGGGTGTTTTTGAGTTGGAGTAACCTTGTCTGTCTCATTCTGAATCAACCCGCATAGAAGAGAGGCGTGTTTTTCCATCGCTTCTAATGCGGTTGAATCCATAGGCGTATCAAGAACGTCCTGCGCCAGTTCGCACTCCGCCACAGCTTCTCCTTTCCTGACTGTACGCGGCCAGTCCGATGGATTTGACACCAGGATGTACGCAGCACAGGTTTCTACGAGCATGTTGGGTACCACAAGCGGAACCCCGTGCTTCTCGTTCAGTAAGCCTCGACTTACCCACCACGGTCCTGGTTCATTTAGGATTCCATACACCAGTAGTCGTTTGGTATTATGGGGTGGAATCCGTACGTCGTTCTCTGCATAGAACACGCGCTGCGCTGCCGCAGCCGCTAATCTCTTTCGTCGACGAACAACCTTATGCTTTCGGTGGGCTTTCGCGCGGACGAAGGCAGCCGCCATTGACCAGATCTTTTCCACTCGATCGTGGTCCCCAGAACGCTGCACTCCCTTCACAGGGACCTTATATGAGGATCTACCTACGTGCACGTGGCTGCCGAATTCCACGTTTCGCATGACACTGAGCTCGTAGGTAGTTTGGAAGTCTTCGCCTAACAGAATAGGCACCGTCATGTGGGGAACGACGTATGCTTCCACTCTGAAGCCTAGTAGTTGGCCGTCTTCATCTTCTATATAAATGGGTAGGTCTACGTAGCCTTCTAATACGGCAGATTTGTCGGTTAGCTGGTAGAGCTTCAATTTCATCCCTTTCTTCAGAGGTGGCCGCAGGTTAAGAGCTAGATAGGCCTCTTGAGAGATGAGCGTAACATCTGCGCAAGAATCCAGTCTTAGATCAGATACATCGGCCGTTGCTGATCCTAGACGTCCTTTAACGGATAAAACAGATTGCCCTAGGGCTGACCGCCCTGGTAGGAAACTACGCTTTGCGGACATCCATACTATTTCATCCTTGAACGGCGGCGGTGGTAAATCTGCTGGAGTTTTGCTAGGAGTTACGGTTGTCAAATCTAGGTACTCGGATTCGCTCGCGATTTCTTCCAGCAGAGAGCCTCCCTTAGAGGAGGGCTTCTTAGGCTTCAGGTATTCCTTGTCGAGTACCTCCTCAACAGTTACCTTATGTATGTTAACAGGGATGCTTTGCGGTACCACGGCCGCAGTCGGGAGATACGAGTCAAGCATTGATTTCGCTAATATGGCCTCGAAAGTTTTATCATACAGTGTAGCACTAGTAAGGTCTTCTAGTTCAGCGATTTTCACGTTCCTCGATCTGAATTTCCGCTCCCAAAATACGTAATGCGGGCACTCTCGATCCCAATGGTTACTGCTGCCACAACATTGACAAGGTCGCGGGGACTTACGCAGGGCACTTTTGACTTCGTCGCGAGGCGGCTTGAAGGGATAATCCTTCTTGCTCGAGCCTATGGCGTTACGAATGGCTGCGTAGGCCTCTGTATGTTCAGAGTCAGCATCCACGGCGCCGCTGTCGGTATCCACTAAACTGTCCGCGGATTCATCGGCTACAGCTGTGGTGTCGTCCGATTCCGTGTAGGAACTAGAGTCGCCAGGCGCTTCTCCGTACGCCACAGTTTGAGTTACAGGTCGCAGAACGGAACGGTTGCACTGCCACCCGGATGGGGACGAGAATACTACGCCTAGTTTCCGCAATTCATTTGGTAGCATGTCGCGGGTGAAGGCTTCGGTCCTGGAACGAGCTGCAGCGAGTAGCTGATCCGCAGATTCACTAGCTCTGATCTGAAGCTGTACCACATCTGGGATGTTGTTCAAGATAAGGATATTCTTCCAGGATACCGGAGCTGTACTAAGGGCGGCCAAGACTTCTTCGTGACCTCCCACCGAGACTTGTAACAGTACGCGCGTATACAAAATGCGCCGCTGCACGAACTGCAAGGGGCTCTCCGTCTCGTGTCCGTGCTGCCTGAAGTGTTGCCGAACGTACTCGTCGTTGCACTCCTGTTGCCAGCGATCCCCCAGATAGAACTGTCGTATGGCGCGCATGAAATTAACATAATCTAAGTCCATCTAGTTTTTTAGGTCGTCAGATAGCGTCAGGTACCAGCTCTCGATTGCGGAGCCCTCCTCGAATCGATCGGCTAACATCTGTCCTAGTTGGTAAGGGATGTACCCTCTCTTCCGAGCGAATTCCTGGACTTTCATGAAATAGCGGATGACGGTCCGTTTGTTTCCGTCCCATCCTGGTGCGTCATTTGACTTGTACTTGATTTCAAAGCGTGGAATCATCGCAGCTGGACGGTTGAAATAAAGATCGTAGATTTGCCCGTTGCCTCCGTCGCCGCCAGGAGGCCCTCCAGGCGGCACGCCCGGAATGGGTGGAGGAGGTCCGGGGGGTCCGGGAGGTCCGCCACCTGGAAATCCTCCGCCATAAGGAGGTCCGCCCCCATAAGGCGGCCTGCCTCCTCCTTGAGGAAATCCACCGCCGTTCAGGGGACCGCCGCCGTTCGAGGGACCGCCTCCTCGAGGAGGACCGCCACCACCGTTTGGTGACCCGCCGTTACCTCCGAATGGAGGGCCAGCACCAGGAGGCCCCAGTGGGGGGGGGGTCCGGATCCTTGACATCCGTTCCCTTGAGGTTCCTCTTGATTAGAATCGCTGGTACGGTCAGCAGGTTCCGCTGAGCCGTCGAGAGGAACCGTTTTCTTCCTCTCGGGATTCGACGTCAGTTCTGTCCCTGTGAAAGCTTGCGCGGCTGTTCCCAACGGCGGTTGGGCAGTAGCGAACGGTTGAGCATACGAACGACTAGGCGTAGCAGCTAAGCCGGTTAACAAGTCAGTTCTCGCTCGAAAAGGAACCGAAGGCAGCGGTACTTGTGCGGAAGGATTCGGCGTGAATAGGTTTTCAGCCGATTTATAGGGTGTGCTCGGTACGGCAGTAGGCGTCAGAAGCGCGGTGTAGTAGCTCAAGTAATCTACTGGAGCCGCGTGGTAGATTACTTCAGGTGAAGGGATCGGGGCATCGTGCGTGTACGCAGAGGATTCGGATGCGACGTCGAAAGCGACTGATTTCTGCTTGCCTTTACCAGACGACGAAGGTTCGGGAGGCTTCCAATCCGTAGATGCGTTCACGCTGGTGCAATCGAAGTACGCTAGGGTAGATTTGTTACCGTTGTCATCATAGGTGTATGGTGTAGAAGGCGGGGGTGAAGGGAAGGCCCTAAGTACCCCTTCGTCGACGCCAGCTAATTGTGCAAGTGGCAGTGTGCTGATCTGTTCGTCCGATTGTCCCGGCGAACAGCTCTCGATGGTGCGACGCACGGAGGGTAGCTTCAGGAAATGTTCCCTCAGAGCGGATTCCGGGATTGAGTCGCGCGGAAGTAAGTCGTAAACGTTCGCCATGGTAGACGCAGGCGAAGAGACCTGTACATGAATGGCTTCCTTGTAGTACTTCTCGGATAAATCCAGGCCGTGAGCTAGGCGATTGGCCAAGACGGACCAAGCGGTGGCCAGGATAACGACGCTGCTGGCGCCGCGTAGTATCTCGTAAAGTGAACCCGTCGGATCGACCACGTATATTTGGTTAAGGGTCACTCGAAGCCGAGTCTCTTTAGCCAGCTCGCTTAGGTAAGACTGTAAGCTCCTTATCGCGATGTGAAGTCTCGTAAGGATAGCGGACAGTATCGCGAAACGCTTGCTCGGTGAGGAAGTCCTTAATCCGTAATCTATCACATCTTCCAGTCTGAGGCTCTCCTGCTGCGCGAATAAGAGGACAACTTGTTGAACGGACAGGTCTCGGTCTGAAGGTGTCTGGAATTGGGCTCGAAGTCGACCCGCACACGAAGTCTCTCTTCGTAGGCGCTCCTCCTCCTCGTGTGAAAAATCGTCTAGTTGTTGTATCCTCTCGGGCGTGATGCCCACTTGCGCGGTGGGAGCCGCGAGGTCAGCCATAGGATCGTTACGGACGGACATGTCGAAGCGTGAAGCAGGTATGACGGAGGGCGCTGAGGTCAATGGGGTTTCCAATTGCGCCAGTTGTCCTGGGGTAAGGGACTGACGGTCGTGGCGTTGAGTTGTGGCAAGAAGGCCTGCAGTGAAAACCTCAAATTGCCGTCGCCTCATCTGTTTGGGGTCTCCAACAGGTTCGCGTGCTTCTCCTGAGTCGTGACGTGGCGCAGTTTGACGGTAATAGGGGGTGCGCACGGGGTTGCTCTTGTTCTCGTCTAAGACGGGACGTAAGGTAGGACGCCACAAGCGTGCTCGATGAGGGGCTTCTCTCTCTCTGGCGTCCGCGAGTGTGATCTGGACCGAGGGAGTCTGAGCACGGGATTTGGGCGACGGGCGAGATTCGCTAGGAGCAGCCAGATTGGTTCTTAGTTGCGGGGGCTGGTTATGCTTGTTCGGTCAGGTCCTACGATCCGTTCCCAGTGTGTCCACCTTTGTAACGCTTCTGTTACGCAGGCGGGGACGGTCGCGGTATCTGACGAAACGCGGTAGGCCTAGCCTAACCTTGATGAGTGACGCGGCGGCCTAGCCGCTGCGTCGCGGGTATGTTTAGGTATACGGCCTGAATACGGCCGGAGGGTATTGAGGGTATGAGCTCACCTTCCGTCGATCCCGCGAAGCGTTTAGCTGGCGCAATGATGAAGGTTCGATGTTAAGAAGATGATTATTACATAAGCAGGCAGCGCTCATAGTAGACGCGCGCCTTTCCTAATCGAGTTAACCTAATTCTGACGATAA
>SWBT01000325.1:0-36742 GCA_005298045.1 Pleurotus ostreatoroseus | reverse complement strand
GCTGGGGTACGCAAGGGTGTCTGCAGGGGTGCCCGAGAGCTGGGGAATGTAGTCGGGGTGGTACGGGCCCGGGAACGACGTCGAGAGCTGGAAGTACTGCGAGTAGTCCGCCTGGGAGCCCAGAGCATTCATGAGCTCCTGGCTCTGGCTCTGCGAGTAATCTTACTCGTCGTATCCGTTGGACCCCTGGGACTGGCCCTGGACCTGCGGGTCACCCGGCTGGCCCTGCGTGATTCCGTCGTCGATGGGAGAGGCACGGCGGCTCGCACCGGGGCTTGCGGACGGAGGCTCGGAGACAGCCCCTCCACCGCGGCGGGCATCGTGCCACGCACGCTTGCGAATGACGTCGGACTTCATCGAAATGGGACGCGGCGATCCATGAAGCTTGTAGCTGTCGAAGACGCTGATCAGCACCCATACGCAACCAGATGGTGTACCAGCATACCTGCGCCGTTGTGGGTATCGACCGCGGTGTTCTGTGGACGTGTGTAAGGCTCAAAGCCCTAAGGTGAGGAGGACGTGCCTTTGTAAGACAACTGATGGCGATGCCACTTCATTTTCACAGGTCCCACGAAGCAAGTCCGTGGATGTAAAACATAAGAAGGCCGATTTGGAGCGAAGGTAAACTTCCAGATTGAAAGATCGAGTTGTCTGTGAGACAATTTTGACCTATGCGGGCGGAATCAAGAATACCGACGAGCACGCTGGACAAGACGAGGGCTTTATTGGTAAGTAGGAGTGGCCCTAAAGCATCACGGGTGCGCTTGGCACACGTTTAACCAGTGTGTTCCAGGTGCGTTATTGCATAAAATGATTTGATCGACAATGCGTATGCCGGACGCTTGTCGACTGGTGCGGGTTGCCATCGACATGCTTGCACCGTGCGTAGCTGGTTATGATAAGTCTACGTAAGTGACACGGCTTTTCAATCGCATCGACAACCATTCACATCTCGGGGGTTGTACACAGCGCACATATTACTAGGGCCCCCGCTCGAACTCATCATCGCAAGCCTTCATCTCGACCCTGCAGCCTTCAGACGTCTCGAACATCCTCTAATGGCAGCACCCACCGTACGCCACTGTGATCGCTGCTTCACTGTGAAGACAACTCGTTGGTTCGACTCCGTCTTTCGGGCTGAGCAGTCGGTGAGTGCTTGATACATCTAAGTCGAGGCGTGACTTACATCTCTCGACAAGATTTGCTACGCTTGCCACGTATACCAAAGCCACCATGCCTTCCTACGTCCCGTCTACAACGTGTACTACCTCTGCGTGGACTGCGGTAGTCACCGGTCGTCCGGAAACCAGTGGGCCATTTGTCGCTTATGGCCCGTCAGCTTTGTTGTACGTGACAATACAACCGCTTTGCTAGATTCTATGGTAATGATCTTATATAGAAATGCAAGTCCTGCGCCCGTGACCCGGATGAATTGCGCATCGAACAGCCGACGACGGCCACGGGTCCCACCGATACTTGGTGGCCTTCCCAGCAGTTGATCCCCGGCTCTCCACACCGCCTTGTCCCCTTTCAATTTACCATCGATCCCCTTGCGCAGCTTCGGTGGGTTCGTGCGGACCATTCTCAGGAAACGCCATCACCTGCGACCCATATCGAAAGGTCACACCTAGCGGACCACGGTAGTCAGCTGCCGCAAGCGCGTCCGACACTACCTCCTCTTCGACTGCCTGAGCCTGGTTCGAGCGGTGCTCTCGCGACCATCACTAAATCCCTATCGCGCAGGCTCCCTCCTCCTCGCTCGCGTGACGCTCCAGCAGAGGCCGTCGATACGCTCTCTCGCTGCTCGTTCAGGGCACGGCACAACATTAGACATGCTCGTCGGCTCGCTGTGGAGGAATTACTGAACAAGGACACGGAGCTGTCCAGGGAGTTCAGCCGTCTGTCGGTCAGTCCCGAGCCACGGACGTCTGTAGGGCCATCGCGCGTGCCACGCAAATCCCATGCTTTCAGCCCCTATGCCCGGTGAGTTTCGCTTCTCCTGCATCTCGCGCACGCTACACACGATGCGCGCGAGCGAGTTCTGTTCGGTTTAGATTCTCTCGAAACGATGTAGCCCCGACCGCTTTAGCCCCTGTCCCGTCCGTATTGTATATAGGCTCGTACCTTCGTGTACTGCGCATGTTGTCACTTTACCGTCCTGGTTATATTCAATATATGCTGTCTTGATCTGCACTTAAGAGCTCACTCAAATCTCACATAGCACGTTTGACACGACAAGGACAGAATGGTATCATAGCAATATAGCACTACACACATACATAGCTTCGACAGTAATATAAGATAACAGTCAAGAACTCAAAGACTAGCGAATAGTGATGCAGAAACACAACGAGCACAAAGTAGTGTTAAAAAGAGAGGAAATCCAGAATAACGAGTGTGAAAGCAGCGCCCGCAGGCAGCGCAGACGAAAGCATCCGTGATGGGTATAAACACATAACTAGGGGACGAGACTTGTCTTCACCTTACGAGGTCGCCAGTGTGATGATGCCACCGACGGGACACTCCAATACGTCGTACCGACGACTCTCGTACCTACGTAGCACCAGCTACGTGGCTTTGTGAAGCTGCGCGAGGGCTTTTATTGCCGAGAAGTGTCTTCATGAATTTCGGGGCATCAATGTATATGTAGGACATACCTTTTGAAACCCAACTTGCTTTCTTCTTCACAGGGAGGGGTGTCTTATGGACTACGCTGTGCAAGGCCCCAATCGTCGAGTCCGAGTCTTCGGAACTGTCGTATTCGACGACAGCCTCTTCAACGGCGACGCCGATAACGAGACCGCCGGTGGGTGTCCGAGGCGGCGCGTTGCATGCGCTTGATAGGCGGCGAGAAATCGCTCCTACCAGCGAGTACTTGCGTGCTTGTATGTGTTGCGTGGTAGTGGAGGCCTCACCGTCGGTAGCGGAGTCGTCAATTGTGCTCATACTTCCAGAGAATCGAGTCTTGCAGATGCAGCACACCCACAGCTCCGGGTGGTCGAGTTTCAGCTTTGCAAGCACGAGGTCGGTGATCTCCTGGACTGTCAAACGACCCTCGGCCGCCCGCGCGAGTCGCTCATTTTCTTCTTCTTCGTGCGCGCGCTGCGCGCTCTCCGCCTCGATGCGTGCAAAGAACTGAAAGACAATATAGTATCAAGCTTTAACGAATACAAAAAAGGGTTACACGTACGGGTTCCAGCCGGTCCATGACTGACCTCGTAGAGGATGCGGTTGTGCGAGAAGATAACGAAGCCCTTGGGAACGATTTGATGAAGGAATCAGCGGTAGTGCTCGACCATGGGGACGAGCACGAGGACGAGATAGACGACGTGGTTGGGGATAGCTTGTGTAACGCGCTGTAAGGCGCGTCGACAGTGGCGACCGGGAGCGATGCGACGAGAGGAGCACGACTATGTTAACGGTGATGAGCGAGGGAGGATGCGCGGTCGAAGAGAGGTTGAAGGCTTCCAGACGCTCATGATCGCCAGGATCATACCGAGCCGAAGCGTCAGTGAGGTAAGCTCGACGATGGGCTGCATCGCTCGCAGAACGACCAAGGAAGGATGACGGCGCGCGGGGTGCAGGGTGCGGGGCTGTGACAGTGTGTGAGGCGGCGACACAGGCGGCGACAGTCTTAGCTCACGACGGTGCAGCCGACGGCGGCGGTCCTAGCCCACGACGGTGCAGCCGACGGCCGGACCGCGCATCGCGTAGTAGCTATGTGCGCTGCGTAATGTGTCAGTTCTGAACATGCCCATAGCCTATCATTTCTGAACACACCTCGAAAGCACGTCATTTGTGCACAAGCTCAACGGAGGCATCACGCTCGGGTTGATCATCAAACGAGCTCCTATACAATGAACCTTCACAGGTAGACGTGCCAGGATGGCCCAGTGGATCTGCGCGAGTTGTGTCCCTTACACGTGAGTGATTGTAGTCGTGTTTTTGTTTCTCCGAAATATTTCCTATCTCACTCAATCACTTTCTTGTGCGCGCGTGGCCCGATGGCGCTTATCATCTCCATTACGCGCTTCGACTTGTGCGCACACGTCCGCGTCGCTCAACGCGTTTGTGCACACAAGTTCTTTGATACAGCTCTTCGTTTCCGACGGAGCTTGCATATCGGAGACCCAGGAGAAGTCGCAACAGCCTCAGCACTGTCCGGCTGTATGGAATCAAGTCATCTACTGTCGGTACGACCGCGGCACACGCACTGCTGGGGCTGAACTTGTACCTGAGTGTCTATGACGCTGCGTCCTTTTTCACGCAGGACGAAATTGCCCTATTCCTTGCACTGGTACGGTCACAGGGCACCCCTCAAGATAACGGCAAGGTCATAGACGTAAATTGTAACTATGGTCCTAGTACTCGTAGACGAGAGCTTCGTAAGTCGTCGGTTTTAGGTCCGCTTGCTACTGCAGCTGATCATTGTTTTTCATTCAGGCTATAGATTTGCAGCCCATATTGATGCCATGATTGTGTTAGTCTCACAGATGCCCATAAACAGCGCCAACAACCACCCCAAACTCAGCATATGCCTTAACATGGTAGACTATCGAGACTCCGAAGAAAATGACTGGCAGGGACATGATCACAAATTTGGCGCTTTACATGCCAGAACGCCTTCGATATACGTCTATTTCGTATTTGGATTCCACGACCGGGAAAAGATGGTCGAATTCGCCGACGCTCTTCCAATGAGGATGCCCACGGTTTTAAGATTTGCGACAGTGCATTATGCGCTCAGGGGTAATAAATACATGTGGTATCAAGCTTCATTAGACTCGGCGGAATTACAAGGTACGCTCGTCGATTTGCTACCTTGCACAATATCAGCTGATTCGATGATTAGGCGAGCCCAAGGATAGCTTGTGTGAAGTGTATCTGTTCTAAGTCTCGAGCTCCAACGAAGATTGCGTACTATATTACCCCAGACATCATGCATCATGCCTCACGTCATGGTATGTAGTCCCGTTAAATGTGTATCCAACTAGTATTTAATATTGGGTTTGTGAAACAGGATACGACCGTTCCGTGATAGCACAGTGTATTCAGCCATGTAAGGTGTCAGAAGAGCCACGGCCAACGTCATCAAAACGCAATTGACGTGTTGCTGCAATAGTTGGAAACGTTTCAGCCCTACCACCACTTGGACAAGATCACTATTAGCGCAATTTTAGCACGGTACGCGCTGGGTACTTCGTTACATGAACTCAGATCAGATAGTGAAGGTTTCCGCTGATATTCCTCCAGTACAAGCACTCTGTCGCATTCATTGAATTCAGCGCTGGGCTATCTTTGTCTGAGACCGGACGGAAATAGGATCTTCCGTTACAGTCACGGAGACAGAAACGTTGTGAAAGTATCAGGAGTTGTCAGATATCGTGAGACGAGACTTACGTCGGGGTCTAAGCGTCCGAGTGAACATTCCGGCAATGCTTGCCACGATGCGATATTGTAGGAGTGACAATGCTGTGCGCTCCATCCTTGTGACAAAACGCGCACTATACGGGCGTGCCCCCTGATATCAACAACGTCGTCGTTAGTATCGATATCCCAATACCTCCGCCAAAAAGAAACAAAATGCGTGCATACTGTGATGTACCAACAGTATCGACTCTATTGAGGGACGAGACCCTTGAAGCGACAGCACCGTGACACAGGCGTAGTTGCAGTACCTAGCATCAGTTGTCAGCCACGAAGTCCTTCGTGAAGGCCTCCCTACGGCGAGCAGTGAGCAGCTCTTCATCGCTAAACCGCATCCGAGTCCGAGTCGTTTCGGATGTGGCGGCGGTCGGGATCGATGTTAGAGACGGAGAATGCCGGTGTACCATCGTCCCGTATTCCGGCCCGAGGATGTACACCTGGCAGTAGCGCGCGACGCCTAAGTTCTTGAAAGCGACGACGACCTCCTCTTGCGCTTCACCATGTCCATCTCGCACAGGCCCTACGCCGAACGGCCTTTTCACATTCACATCACGAACATGCCTTGACTTCACTGGATTGCCGGTTTGTACGCTGGCCCGAACGCGCCGTCACGGCCTGAGGCCCGCATGGCGACTACCTTGGAAGACGACCAGAGGAGACGAGTAGGAACCCGGAAAGAATGACAGTCCAAGCGATTCAGCGGACGGTACGTGCTTTGCTTATTTTGCTTGTAGCTATGCTTACGGCTTGTAGTAAGAAAGGACTGCGTCTCACGTCACCGAGTACCTACTCTGGGTGCCGGATTCAAAGAGTCAGTCAGTGCTCGGCCTTCAGCACACTTTGCTCCCCGTTAAGAGGATACGATTCTAAGATCGCATTATGTCTCTGTACGTATAACATTGCTCACGTCTGTCACTATCTCATCATCAGCGTTGTCTTATTCAGTACCCACGTACATCGACTTCGATGCCTTCGTATTTCATTTGGCTGGCAGCGTACGGGAGATGGACAGAAATGCGGCATTTGGAGATAAATCTCACCAAGTACGGAGTAGATGGGCTTCAGGTGAATGACGGTATGTTTGCGGTTACTCGTTCATAGATCATCACTAAAATGGCCTCTTCGGTAGCAAGTCTCCGATGCGGCGACAACACTATGAACCACGATTCAATTGGGACGTGAGGCTTGTTTTACTGTTGGTCTATATTATGGTGAATAGGCGTTTTTAATCCTATTCATTCCTTTGTCGCTGACGAGCACAGCCATGCGTGGGTACGGCCACCAGTCGTTCCAAGGGATGCATTCGTCTGGAGCAAGGTCGGCGCGTTCGTCGGCACATGGAGTGAGTCCGCCGCTCTTTCTGTCTAATTTCACAGAACTAGCCGTCTGACTGTGACTCGTATCCTCTACCCAGCCTTCCCGCCGATGATCGTAGCCTTCGGCGGCGCGGACACCGTCAGGGGGAGAACGGGACCGTTTTGGATTGGGAGCGGCCTGGCGGTCTTCAGTGCGCTGACGATGCTACTGCTCCTCTGTCCACTGTCGCACGATGAGTTGATCGACGAGGACGAGAAGTGCCGGATTTACCTCGAGGGGCGTGGGTATGACACGAGTGCGATGGGTCTTATGGGTACGGCTGCGTTCGGAGACGATATGGAGAAGATAGGTGATGATGAGTCGGAAAGCAAGGTCCCTCAGCTTTAGGATATACATTTACGGAAGGCGTTCTCTCGTTAGTCGTCTCCGTCACTCGAAGCATTCAATTTACACCCGCTGGTTCTTATACTTTAAGACCCTCCTTTGTCCCCGGTGGTCTAATTACCCCATACGGTACTGGTAATTTGGGTCTTGACTGCAATCACTGCAGCCTGCCGTCTGTGCTACGCTGCTATCGTTATGCATGACAAACTACACTAACTTGATCTATACATATACTAAAAAACCACCATATCATCGCGAATTTCCGCGTGCACATCACAAGGACGACTTAGTTTCTTCTTGACCCACCTTTCATAGAATTCCATGTCCGGCTTTCTGCTATTGTGCGTCTCGTGCTCCCGGTCCATGTAAAACCTCAAGGTGAGCTTCTGGACGCTACTGTTGTCTCCGATCTGCAGTGCCTTGGATATGGTAATCTGTCATACCATCAGAAACAGTCACAGTGAGAAACTCGGAGACTCACGAGAGTCCTATGTGGGTCAGGAGTCAAGGGGTGGAATTCCAGGGTCAAATTTTCGGTGCTGAATATTCCGGATACTGCGCGCCATATGCGCCGGAAATCGTTGAGATCGGCGAAGGTGTGCCTCAAGGTCAGCGCTCTTGGACGAGCATCCAACAAAACCCACTGTAGTCTGTAAAGAGCTCTTGTTTCATCTGGGCCCCGGCAACCGATGCTGGTATAGAGGCGGTCTGCGATCGTCAAAGTTTCTATTTCTTGCCGCAGGCCCATGGTGTAGAGAAATAAGCTTTGCGCTGTTACACGACGCAAGGAGGTCCACAGATTCGCAGCGTTAGCCACTTGGAAGGCGATGTTCTGGCTGCGTAAAGGGCCCACGTGTTCTGGATATGAGCCTTTTATCATTATATCAAGCTCTTGCAGGTTTGGACAGGCCGCCATAAGCGAAGGTAGCTGAGGCAGGGTAGCCATCTGTACCTTCAACATCGTGAGTCTCGGAAAGCAAACATCCGAGCTGACGAAGGTCTGGCACTCGAGCGTGAGCGACTCGAGGGTTTGGGAGAAAGTGGTGAGAAGTAGCGAGACCGGAGCTTCATAGTCTGCCCAGAAGTTGACCTTGAGCTGTGAAAGGGGTGACTGTAATCGGGACAGAAGATCGACGGCATCGCTGGAATCTTCATTTTGATTGTCTACGTGCAGTTGGCGTAAACCTTTCAGAGCCGAGATAGCTTGCCATACAGGGCCGTTAGAGCCATTACAGCAGCTCCAACATAATCGCCTCAGTCGGTCGCCCCCTCGTGTCAATAAGTCGACAACAAGGGTTTCTTCCGTTCTTGAACATCCGGAAAGAAAGTCAAGCGACAGGCTATTGAGAGCATTGAAGCTCACGAGGGAATGGCGGAGCATGAAGGCATGGAAAGATTCGATATTGGAGGCGTTCAGGCAGGGGCTGCTGCTGCGCACCAGGGGTTGGATACCTGCTGGGTAAAACATACGACAGGTATGCATGAAGGCCAATACGTCTCGTTTCTTCTCCACGTAATCCATTATCGATGTGATGACGTCCCAGTCGAGCGCAACAGGCTTGACATCTGCCCTTGTCAACTCTGGACCAAGTTCCGCCATTCTGTGTTTTCGTAGCAACCGTCGTTAGTATTTAGAAGCATTGAACAAAAGTCAGGACGCACGCTTTGTATTGTGTGCTTCAACACCGAATATCTAATTCAAGGCTGCCTGACCTTTGGCCTACTGAGTCAAATGTTGGTCGAGGTAACAAATACGCGAAGTCGAACGGTCGCTATCAAGATGGATCCTTACTAGGGCACGGTGAAAAATGCTTTGATTATTTACATGCCTATTAATGACACGTTAGTAACATGTAAATAACAGTCATAAATAACCGGCCTCCAAAGGGTAGGTAAACAATGTAAGAAATAAACTCTTAGCGCAGGAGCGACCTTGCGCCCCAGCCCCACCCGCTACCAGTTTCAATCGAATTTAGTTCGTACAACCACCAATAACTTCTCTACACTTCCTGGTTAACGTCGTCAGTGCAGAGCGCTAGCAGACTGTAAGTGTGGGAAACAGTTAGATAATCCGGCAAATAAAGGCCAATGAAAGGACTAGGAAAAATAGATCAGGCTACAATGCAAAAAGCTGGGAACGAACTCCCCTCCGTTTCACTCGCGTCAAAACCCTTACCAAATAAATTTAGTAGCGGGAATAAGCAAAGGCTCCGGCCGGTCGATAGGCTCGAGAATAAGCTGATGGGCCGGCTACACATCCAAAAATCGTCAGTCGGCGATCCTAGACTTAGTCGTCGACGTTCTCACCACCGAAACCCTTCACTCACAGTCTGAGATGATGCTAATACTTACAGCGGTTTCTTTGATAGCTTAGAAGTGGACTAGTGAGTGCGCCGGCGCCGCTACAAACTCAAGAGCTTACTCGAACACCTTCTGACTACTCTCTCAGGCCCTCTTGCAGGAGTCATGCATTATACTGTAGCACCTTCTTCCTCTAGTCCTCTCTCGACCAAGGAAATATCGGTGAGTACGGGAAGATCCGTGAGGCCATCAGCCCTCAGGCTGCGCTCAAAGGTGCGATCCTTCGAACATTCGAGCCACTCATAGTCGCGCTGAGCTTGCTAAACATTATCCGAGGCGGAAGGTACTGGTAGACCGTAGTATCGATGCGGACGACGTTGTGGATGGTGATCCTAAGGTGCGGTCAGCGATCCAGTATTTTTCACTTGTAATCTATGTAAATAATCATTATTTACCTGTTTCTAACATGTAAGTAACATCATGTTATAAACTAGTGTAAATAATAACTGTAAAGTTACAATGTTAGTAACATCCGGTTAAATATCCCGATGAATTTCTCACCGTGCCCTAATCCTTACTAGCGCCGGAGGTTTGAGTTTAACAAGGCTTACCGCCTTGCAAAATATGCGTATTTCGCTATCCTTCCACAAGCTCTTCGGGCCACTTGATAGTGTGGCGTCCCGCGCGAGGAGCGAAAGCCCGAGAGAAAGTAATATGCGAACGAACGCGCCATTGTTGACTACAAGTCACATTATTGCGGGACTACTACTAGTACATATTCACGTCCGAGAAATAGTCATTCAGAAACAGGTATTCAGCTTGAGCTGTACTCCTCATTGTCTTGAATGAGAAGCGTGCCTTCTTCCTAGTTGAAACATTAGAAAATTCGGGCTAAGAACATGAATGGAGCGCATTTGTGCTCAAGGACGTGTACACGAACATGGACATTCGTGGGATCTCCAGGCATTGAGCGCCTGTCTTGTGCGGCACATAACAAGTGTCGGTAGGTACGACACAGAAAAGGTTCGTATCATCAATTCATGCGGTCAAGGCGTTGATGGTGCATCGTTTGCTCGTTTGCCTTGACGGTGTTCCGACTCGGAGATATTGTTGATGATAGCGATGAGGAATCTATCGACGCCTGGGAGGTCCATTGGTCCACCGGCGTATAGTGTTTCGACAGAGTGGTGTGTTGTTTGGCGCGATTGACTTTCCCGAGGTCTCGATGTACTGGTCCTCTAAGCGATGATCACAGTACACCGCTGTTGCTGACCAGCGTTTATGGTCATACTCCTCGACGCAGAGTCGGAGATACCGAAGAAGCGGCATTCGATCTTTGATTCGCTTGGCGAGTGGTTTAGGGAGAGCTTCCTTGAATATCCATACTCCTTTCACGGGGTCTTTCACCAGTATGGCATTATAGGGGATGCGAATCCGTAGTTTCAGACTCTGGACGGGTAGATCTCTCAACACAGTGAGCCATTCCTCCTAGAATCCTTGTATTAGACAACAGCAGCTTGAAGGGTTGGCCAGGCTCACCGTCACTGGCTGTACGTAGTCAAAGCTGTCATCAGGAAAACGGATTTGCAGAGATAGGTCCACGACGTCAGCGAGCTTTGGAGCCAATATGCTGTTTGAAACGTTTGGCGAGGCTGAAGTGCAACGCCAAGTCCAGTGCCTTTGGGAGTCACTGACAGTATGAACTTCATCTTGAGCAAGTCTTCGGTGGGGTGACAGAGCACGTCTTGAGCAGAATGAGAAAGAGAGTCTTCAGAGGAGTCGAAGGCGGGCCTTCAGAGGTTTCAGTAAGTGGATCTTCAGAGCTATAGGAAAGCGAGTCTTCATTTGCATCGGAAGGCGAATCTTCAGGGGAATCGGGGAGCGAAGCACTGGCGGGATCAGCAGGAACAATGGGCGTAGTGACAGACAGCATGTCGAGATCAAGTTGCAAGGCCATAGCATAGAGCAATGAGACGTTCGCCGACAGACGGCGTAGAGATGTCCATCTATGCCCGCCATTCTGAAAGACTAAGTTCTGCTTTCGTAGTAAGGCGAGGCCCCGCGACCCCTGATCGGTATGTCCATGTATCCGGAGGTCTTGTAGGTTAGGGAAGATCGCCATGAGATCAGGCAGCTGAGGGTAGCGCTCGACCTCCAGGTTGAGCATAACGAGACTAGACAAGGGTCCGTCTGCAGCAGGTAGAATATCGCAGGAAAGGGAAAGCCGCTTCAGAGAACGACAGGATCTAGATAGAAAGGGCAAGACTCCGCGATAGCAGTCGATGACGATGACGAGTTCTGTAAGAGATGATTCAAGGTGGGAAAGCATGTCCTTGATCCAGCCGTCGGAGCACACGTTGCTGAGGTCCAACGTCCGTAAGTTTGTAAGAGACGTTATAGCCCGATATAGATGGTGACCTCCGAGCTTGGGCAAGCTTGACAGGAGCAATCCTTGAATCTTGGTTTTGCCTTGTTCCAGTATGTTGATAAACTGTGTTCCTTCGTATCGAACTGGGATTGAGATGTGCAAATCCTGGAGGGCCTCGAAACTAGTAGGAGCATGCGAGTGCATATATGCATAGAAAGACTCGAGATTAGAAGCATCTATGCGGGGGTTCCGGAGCATCAAATGCTTTCCTTGAGTGTATAGTGTGCGGCAGGAGAGTAGGAAGGAAAGTAAGTCTCCTTTACTTTCCACGGCCTCTAGGATCTCCATGAAGATGTCGAGAATGAGCTTGTCCGTGCTAGCGGAGGGTTTTACTATCTTGCACCCTAGCATGAACATGTTTAAGTACCTCTATAGGAAGCAAGATGAATTGCGTACCTTTCATACTGGCGTCGATTTTGCGTTACCATCCAGAGTAGATTGAGCGAACGCCTACGTGACGGTCAAGGACAGCCTAGGAAGCGCGTGCCCGGCCCAGGTCGAGACGGAGAATGCCGGCGGACCATCGTCCCGAATTCCGGCCCGAGCTGGACGCATGCTTGGCAGAAGCGCACGACGTTGGCACTACGCCTAAGTTCTTGCAAACGACGACGACAGTCTCTTCAACTTCAGGTGTTCCAGTACATTTTCCCGCCAACTACTCCGGCCTCCGATGTACTTGCATTCCGGCCAACTTGCTGGGGACGCTCAGGCCGCGACGTTGGCCCCGTCTGTACCTCGACACCTTACGACGAGATTCCGAACCGAGTCATGCGTCTCGAATGCAATGCGTGGTTCATTTGCCTTGTCAGTGCCTTGGTCCTTGAACGATACGCGGGGAATTTTGAAGGAGTCCGCTGAGTACATAGCAGATGGGCTGGATGTGAATGACGGTATGCGCACAACTACTCGTTCAGAGAAGTTGGCTAGAATTGCCTCTTTGGTAGCGAAGCCTTTGCTGTGGCAACAGTTTCAAGAATTACAAGATAACTGGGATGTCAAGCTTTTTTTGCCAGTATTATGTATCGTAGTGAGTAGGAGTTTTGCTACTATTCATTCATTTGTACGCTGACGAGTACTACCATCCAGGGCTACGGCCATCAGTCGCTTCAAGGAACGCGTTCGGTGGGCAATTTTCATCCCTTGAAGTCGTATATATCCTTGACAGGTTATCTCCGGAATGTAGAGCGCTGAAACCTATCGCACTTCGCTATCCCCGAAGCATGCGCAGACGCGTCGAATCACGGACGAAGGTTACTTCTATACCTCTCTTCTTTAGGCAGTACAACGTTGTCAAGCAGTCCCCTGATCCTTTCTCTCATCTCATACTCAAACGCGTACCACGCAAGGTATAGCTGCCGTCAACTCGAGGAACACAAGGCCCGATGCGAAAGTCTTGCGTCGTTCGCAAACTGAGGTGCGCACTGCATCTCAATATTTTACTATCATCGTATCCTCATTAATTGCCCTTCTACAGCTGGGACTGTAAAGCACGGCTTTACCATGACGGCTCTTTGTCATATTTTAGACCCTGGATGCCAGCACAACAAGCGAGGCTCATCATGAACCTTTCGTGTGAACAAGTGCCGCCATTCCACGCTGGCGTCTGCGTCGCACGAGTTTTTCATTCTATCCTCCAATCTGGCTGTGTTCCGTGGACATCGCCCCCGGTCAAATTGGGAACGCGGCTCATCTTCCTCGGCACCCCGCCAGCACGTAGATGACTGTCACAGCACCGTGCCGTCTTCGTACTCCAACGAGACAGCCTCCTAGCTTCATAGAACGAAGACGTTTCAAATGCTTCTTTATTTCTCAGCGCTCCGCCGACTCTCAATATTTGCGATGCAAATAGAGCCCATCGACGACCTGATAACCAACCGAGGCTATGTTATCGCTCTTTTTGAGCCCGCTCCTAGTATATCTATGAATGCTATCGGTGGCTCTGCCCAGTGCCCGCAAACACGATTCAGCAAAGCACTTGCGACTTCCAATGACGACTATAATGTCCTCGCCTGTCTCACAGAATCCTTCAGCACCGTTGTCCAGTCCAGGACCCATGCATTTCACTTCGTCGATACACGGGACCTTTGACCCTCACAGCGAGCCTTCGTACTGGCTTCGATGGAGCAAGATAGAAATCCAACGGGCTACTGTTACGACACGTGAGATTCGTGTACGCGGCTTCCAGTTTTCACCGAAGGCTCTATACTGATTTGCATTATCGATTGTGCAGGGATCCTGACACTGAAGGATACCACACGACGCCTGATACGGTTCGATAACGCGCTCCGCGTGAGAGACCCAAGTACAACCCCGCATCCTACACGACGTACAAGCATTCTAAGATTCAAAGTTCTTCACAGGCACTGCTATGGGCCCCACTTACTGCCATATTCGCTTACGGTATACAAGAGCTGTATGGCCCGACTGTTTGTTGCCCTATAAATGTGCCTTCCTCTTGCGCCGGACGACAGGACCCCTTTGAGCATTCTCCCCTCTCGTTGCTCAATCGTCTATCTGTATGGAAGTCTACATCCGGCCAATATGGCCATCGACCGAACTCATTTGCTGGGACGATGTTGCAGTGACGGTAGAACACTATGCTGTCCGATTATGGCTGGTTGACTCGGCCCGAAGCTCGATAAACACACCTTCTGGTAGAAAGAGTAAGATCAGCATGCAACGGGCGTCTCGGGAGCCTAAAGTGAGTTTCTCCCTGTTCTTTTAAGGGTATCTCGTTCACCCATGAGATCAATGTACAAGCGTCTGCTCTTCGAGCATTCATTGTTGTTCCCCGTCTATGCTCAACGCGACGGTATAGGTTCCTCGCCAGACACACTCTCGAGACGAGAGTTGGAGACACAGTACGATTCTGGCGACCTGGATCCACACCGGTGGTATCCAAACAATCATGAAGATATCTACAAGGATCGGCTTTTTGAGAGTACATGTAGGCAACTCTGCCGTGACTGGGCGCAGCGTATGCCGCTCGGTCACTTCGAGTTGAGAGTTGTAGGCGGTGTCGTTTGGTATTGCGTAAATAGCGAGTGGCGGGTTGTCCCGAAGAGGCACTGGGCGTGGCAGTTTACGAAGACTGTGGAATGGCGACGGCAGGACAATGCAGAGAGGAGTAATCGCATGGCGTGGTATCCAAAGGAATGGCGAATGCAGGACAACCCAGAGGAGAAGAGAAATTGCAAGGCGTGGTATCCAAAGGCGAGCATCATCGGATTTCCCTGCCAATCTTCACACTGATATACTACACTCGGTAGCTAATACGGCCAATTGACAAATCCTTTCGACCGAAAGGCAAATCACGATTGACGATGACATCGCTGTCTGTCACAAGCGAGCAATATCGTACTCACCTGGAGCCATGCATTGGTCATCGCTTCCTGGAGAATGTCCGCGACATGGATGGTCGGGAGTTGTATCGGACGTGCAGGCTGGTGTGTCGCGACTGGGCGAGACAGTTTCCGGTTACAGACCTTGTACTAGGCAAGCTGTGGGTGCGAGAGGGAGTGATGTGGTATTCGGTGGAAGGAGACTGGCGTGTGTCGCCTAGCGGGTGCTGGGCCTGGGTATTTCAGGACATGGTGTGGTGGACAGAGAAGTCCTGTCCTGGTTTATCATGTGATCGAAAAGTGCGATGTAGATGTAAAGGGTTGTGTCCCAAGGTGCGCTACAAATTTCAGCGGTTTCACCGAACTGACGTGTATCATCTGACAGCTGTTGCGGTTTGGCGATGATACATTTCGACAGAATGCCGAGTACTCGATGTCAATGATGCGGCAACCCAAGTGTAAGCCACGGGTCCCTGCTACAGCGTCGTCACTTCCACCGGAGCTCTTCAAGTATATCTGCAGTGTCGCAGACAGCGAGTCGCTGTCGTTGAGGCTGGTGTGCCGATACTGGAACTGGCAGTGCACCCCGCCCGTCTTCGAACGAATCGACATCAACAGATGGCCAGAGCGTATACGGGCACTCTGGAAAGTCAGAGCACACCCGACATTCCAGCTACATCTCAAGATAGTCGATAATGTCCCTCAGCACGAGTCCAAGAATCTCAAATTCCCGTGGATCCACCTTCTCACCCAGATCTGCGCCCCTACCCAAGCTGTTTGGCGAGTCGGTGAAGTGGAAGCTCATATTCAGCTCTCTGCCGGAGAAAAGCGGATCCGGTCCATCCACTATGCCCTGCCTCGATCGGTCCCTCGATCCTTCTCTTGTGGAATTCGAAGTGTGCATCTGGAGGACTTTAAGTTACGCCGGGCCGAGGATCTGATGCATTTGGCATGTGAGCTGCCCGATCTGGAATGGCTATGCTGCCTTGGCTTGACATTGGACTCGCTCCCGGCCGAGCTCCCGCAACGAAGACCACGAAGGAGCCGCAACAAGCTCAAAACCATTCAGCTGGCAGTCGAGTCGAAGGGACGATCCACGTCGCCACTGCCAATCTTGGTGCTGAGTCTGTTCTTGAGTGCGTATGATGCGGCATCCTTCTTCTCAAGAGACGAAGCTGCCGTCTTTCTTGCTGCATTGACCCTCGACCGTCAGTGTGCCTGTCATGTGATTGGGACCTACACCTACTCGGAGGAACACACTCGCCAGCTTCGTACGTCCCCGTGCTCCTATCAACTCGTCTTATAATACTCACATTGTGCTACTCGATTTCACATATCCTATAGAGCTCTCCGGCGACGGTGGCAGATTATGGAGAGTAGAGACCTCTTACCGCTTCATTGTAGCGTCAGCGGACAACAGACAAAAGTCGACTACACTGCAAGTCGCCGTCGACGCTAGTGGTTTTCCGAAAATTGCTTTTAATCGCTGGAAAACCCTCAATTCCATGTTCGGCAGACTTCATTCTATGTCACCTGAGCTATGCATACAACTCGTAATTGGATACATCAAGCAAGCGGAGGCAGTTCACTTTGCGACAGATATCCTTAGGCGGCTACCGTCTATTTCTGCGCACTGCATGGTGTACTACAGTAGGCTGCCGAGGAAAGAGGAGGACAATGGTTCGTGTTAGTTTCGGCATCATTAGACTCAAAGAGCTGCGAGGTGTGTCTCCAGTTTATCACATCTCCCGAAGATACGCTAACTCTACGACACAGGCGAGCCCGAGACACACTTACTCGATGTTTATCTGTGACGAGTTTTGGATGACGGCACCATATCCGAAGTCGCTCGTCCTACGACGTATGCTCAAATTACAATATCTCTATGGCCCTACCGAGTCTCAAATCGTTCGCGTCAATCAGAACGCCATGCCCCCTGATCTTGTCGCGTGAAGAATATACATACAGTCAGCACGACTCCTGCAACTCGGAAGTGAATGGAACCAAGGAAGATCACTTGCTGGCTATTCGTGATCCCATTGTTACCTCTACAGTATGTTACCATGCATCACCCTGTCTAATTCCAAAATAAGAGCTTCGATCCCGTCAACGATGCCAAAAACTCTCGCTCTCGTAGTTCAAGATGCCACCGCTGCCCGCGCAGCTTGCAGCCGTGGTACGGCCTATCACGCCTCAAGCAGGGTCCTCAAGTGTAAGTCCTCGCGAGGTTTGTGAAGATCAACGGACATTGTCGTATGACGTCACGAATTATGAGCGAGGCGTAGGAAGTTCCCGCGTTATGGGTACGCGTAGCAATCGAGCTTTTTGCTCCGACTTGGAGACAAGATCCAGAGCGCGAGCGACATGTAGTACATCGGCAACCCGGCTTCGAATCCTCGTGCGTGCTGGAATGATTGACTGACAGGACCATCGTCCTGGGCTAGCTTCTGATGCCTGAGGTATTCGATATGCGATATTCGTGACAACGTCACTTCTCCTTGACGGTTCGACATGATATTTAGCGTGACGCGTTGCATATAGTAGCACTACATGTATCCGAGTCCTGCACACATGCTGTGAAAGCTCGAGCTGACCACATATCATGCCTTATAATGAGCAACTTACATAGCACTAGTTCTTCCATCCCGCGCCCAGCCGTGTCGGTACTTTGGTGCTGTATAGATTGAACGTTGAAGAGGGGGCGAGGCGAGATGCCGACCAGCCGGGATGCGGGCCGATAAGCGCACGACGAGCTCCAGCGACAGTTCTTTGCCTTTCCCTCACCATGTCCGACGGCTCACATAGACTCTGCATCACATTGAGTCTTATGACAGCTGAGATAATTGCTGGGCCTCGCCCTGTTTGGATGCTGCACGACTCTCATAATCCCACGTCCTGAGCCGACGTACGGATCCAAGGGCATTGGAGAAGACAGGATAGCTGCATAACCGAGTCTGGGATTGCACCGAAATCGGTGCGGGATGTTACATTTCACACATATCCTGAAAATGGCGAGATTTGAGAGGGACTGCGTTGGGACAGACCCTTGCCAGTATTGTCCCAAGTCGATCCCAGCACCAGATCATCCAGAGAGCGCTTCACGTAATCTTGGCGACCTCCTTCGAATAGACGAAGAGACTGACAAGGACCTTGAGTCCGAGCCAACTTGATCAAGTTGAGGTGTACTATGATGTTCGATTAGAGGTGAAAAGAATGTCACACATAGTGCGGACGTACTGTAACTCGTCGTAATGTTTCTGCATATCGTTCCATCGTGCGGCAACGAAACCGCAGCCTTTGTCACGGCAGAGATATATCGATAAATGTGGTGGAATCGATAGAGGTGGTGGATCCGGTAGATATGGTGAAATAATATCTAGGACCAAGCTGTAATGTTCTGCCACGACTGGCCAACTCTAGACCAAGTAAAATACATGATCATTAGCCAAAGTCTACTGCACTAGTTTACTTACGAAACAAATACTTACTCTCAAGACGCGAGCAATCCGGTGTGGCATATGGGTTCGGACCATATGTTCCAATAGGCTAGAACAGGTGGACTCTGCTAGTGGCTGAAGCCTATTTTGACTTTGCCGCCGCGTAGTCACGCCATGGAGCGAGACAGGGTTTATTTGTTCAAAGCCTGTATGCGCGTGGAAGATTTCTGTCGCTGAAGCATGATGGCCGTGGGGCAGAAGGAAAACCTGGGAAACCTGCTTAAATTGATGTATGTTGAACCAAACGTGAAGACCGAGGAGAAAAGGAAAAACAGTGAGCCAGATGCCATGTGTGTGGGGTAGAACCATGATTGGCGTTGAAGACTGCATGTTCTCTCCAGTGCCTGTCTCCACGGGTCGGATCCAAATATAGGATAGGAATGTCGCGGCTATGAGGATGGTGGACCTGTGGGCGAGTCTCAGAGAAAGCGAAGAGTCCTCAGAAATGTAAGATCATACCATGCAACCGCCACGCGGGGCGTGGACACCATAACAATAAGGTACGTGTACCGCCTCTCGGGAGCTGAAGTCATCGACTTGAATACGCTTGAGCTTCCTTTCTTTCGCTCGTATGGCTGATGACATACCGCTGCCCATCCGTATATCGTGCCTGAGTCGTTTCGTATGTGCTTCGCTTTAACCATGAACAGTAGGGCAGAGACCACGCTGTATATGACAGTCATTGCAGCAGTTATACCGATAGTTATCGTTGTGTAGTCTTGATTCTGGCCCGCGGCAGGGAGCAGAAAGCAGAGAAAGCTATAGCAGATCGATGAACCAGCAGTACACTTTGCTGTTTACGCCTTTGACATACGTCGCAAGGATACCCTGAGTTGCAGCGATATTCGTCCATTCGAATATGATCTCTTCGAGAAACTGGTACCATTCATGACACCATCGCGTAGACTCTGTCGAGTTAGCGTGTGTGATACGAGCCTTCGATGCGAAGTAACGTAGGCGAAGAAATCTGTCTCGATAATGGAGCGCAGGAATGAATTGGAGATGTAGGACGTAACGGTAGATGAGTTCTAACATGGTGGGAGGACCAGGAATTGTCGAGCGTTTCGCGTGGTCCTATATAAGTAAGTCTTTCCAAGGGCGGTGTCATCTACTAGAGGCGGTGTGCGGAAAGTACCGAGGACTGGAAGACTCAGGAGAGTACTCACCGCTTCCATAGGCTTCCTTAAGGCTCGTAAACCAGCCGATATATTACTACAATCTCGGAGAGACGACGGGGCTGCCCTGAGAAGGCTCCTCCATGCGAGTCGCGACGCCGAGCAAGGTTTAATCGATGAAAGTCAATGTGCACCGAGCCACTGTCGCAGGTCGTTCGCAAAGCTCCTCATGTTTGTGTGTCCGCTGTTCTTCACTTCGAGTCGTGCACAATGCGTGGAGGGAGAACTTGCTGAGTGACAGCGACTCTCTGGATCAGATGCAATCGACGCAATCAAATGGACATACACATGAATATTATACACAAATGTCTGCGTTCGCCAGTTGTTAGCATACTAACAAGGTATTTGAGTGGGCACTAACCTCTAGTCCACGCTGTATAACTCCTACTCCTGTATTGGTCCTTCGTCATCAGTCACTAGACTTTCAGCCTTCGTGGCAGCCTCCTGCATTCCATAAACTGAATGTAAGCATCAGTCTAAAAGCGCATTTTCCATTGCACCATCAAGCGGTAGTTTCACGAGATTTGGAATAGGATTTGGAATTGATAGCCAGAGAGAAAGAAAAGGAGGAACGCGGCTCGCGCCATTGGGCGGGACGGACGTCTCTCCAACGCGTTCCCACGCTTTCTGCACGCTGTCTACGCCATCCTTTCGTATTCGACCTTTTACTTTGCTGTCATGCGCACTATATATAAGACCCTCACGTTGGTAAACACTCTTTGAAACTTTCTGCCATGTCGTCCTCATCCGCATATGCTGTAGAAAAGGAGGTTGCCGTCGCAGCCGTCCGGCGCGCTTGTACGCTGACCGCCTCGGTGTTTAACAAGCTCGTGAAGAACGAAACGTTGACCAAGGACGATAAAAGTCCGGTCACAGGTGCGTTGCGCCTATCTTACGTTATTCTTGTTGCTGAAGTTTTTGGACAGTCGGTGACTACGCCGCACAGGCGGTCATCAATACTATACTCACTCGCGCCTTCCCAAATGACCCTATCGTTGGCGAGGAAGATGCTGCCGATCTGCGCCAGGAGTCTGGAACTGCGCTTCGCAATCGTATTGTTGAACTGGCGAACGAAACTATAACTACGCCCCTTCAACACGGCGAGCAAGCAACGTGGGGTCTTGGACCAGACCACGCACAGACAGCGGAGCAAATCATGAACACGATTGATAGAGGAAACTACGCTGGTGGACGTACTGGACGTGAGTAGTGATTTTATGTCTTGAGTCTGTTCCCGTCGCCTTGTCCGGAATATCCAGGTCGCTTGAACGATCTTTTTCTGCTCAAGCGGCCTGCAAAGCGCACCGGCAATACTACGAGGCGAGTGCGGGGTTTTCGTGAATGCATCCAGATTATTGGCCGGCTCAAGCTTCATTCTCGGACTGCTCCTTTCCCTTGCAATGGCTGTCTTTGGGAGCGAGTTATCACAGACGCTTGTTCCTATCATATCCATTTGATGAGATGTGCTAAGGACCCTAACCCTAGTCTTCCGTACTGACCTGCCATCCTTCCACAGGGTTTTGGACGCTCGACCCGATTGACGGTACCAAGGGCTTCCTCCGTGGTGAGCAATACGCTGTCTGCCTTGCCCTCGTCGTCGATGCCCGCGTCCAGCTCGGCGTTATTGGCTGCCCCAACCTCCCCGTCTCTGCTGCGTCTCCAGACGGACCACGAGGCTGCGTCTTCGTCGCCGTGCGCGGCCAAGGTGCATTCCAGCTCCCGCTCGCCCCGTCACCAGCGGAAGAGGCGAAGAAGCTTATGATCCCGGCGTCCACTACGGAAACGCTCAACCTTCTTGAGAGTGTCGAGAAGGCACATGCGAAGCTGTCGTTTAATGCGCGCGTTGCGGCGCACCTCGGTGTAACGCGTCCGCCCACGCGCATGGACAGCCAGGCGAAGTATGCCGCGCTTGTTAGGGGCGATGGCGGCGTGTACCTGCGGATGCCGACTGGTACCGGATATCGCGAAAAGATTTGGGTACGCAGGGTTTCTTCTGCCGTACATTTCAGTGTGCAAGACTGATACTTGATGCTCGGACAGGATCATGCACCTGGCTCTGTTCTCGTTGAGGAGGCGGGAGGTATCATCACTGACTCTCGTGGATCGCCACTGGATTTCGGGCTCGGGCGCACGCTTGGCGAGAACTACGGCTTTATTGCTGCAGGGAAGGAAGTACATGCGCGGGTGCTTGATGCTGTGCGGAAAGCCAAGGAGGAAGAGGAGAAGGAGAAGGCCTCCGAAGCTGCCAAGATTTGAGTTGTGCTTTTACTTATTGGAGAATTAGGCGAGCATCAATTGACTAGTTCCCGGGATGCGTTCTCTAATCTGCCTCTCTAGATATTCAGCAATTGCTGTTTGTACAGTACCTAACGATACGTTCGTTCTGTCTAACTTAATTAAGCCAGCTACGAAGTGTAAACAGTGTGGAAGTCTTCGTGCCAATGTCCGAACCCCGACGCTCGTAGTGCATTTACACCAACAAGTCTACAGGCCAATATACCTGCTGTCTGCATTTTCCTTCGCGCAGCCTTCGATATCAAACGCGAGCAACCATTTCTTGATATCGGCCCGGCGTGCTACCGCAATACACTACTCTGCGTTCTTCACACGCTGCTGGTCTGGTGACCCTCAGAACGGGTACGGCCGTGATGCTGGTGGCTGCTTTCGCCCACCACGGAAATGGCAAGGGGATTTATCATCAGTGCCGTGCGATTCTTGATCTGCTATATAACATCCACCCCCTTCGCGTTGCTAGCCTCTCACCTTGGCTTGTACCTCGACAGCCTCCCACAGTTTGCTCCCGACCTCTATCACTGCAGATCCCGCTCACGGCTTGTTTCGCCTCGCGCAACGCTCACGACACACTCAGATAGTCATGCCGCGCCTTCCCACGCCTAGTCTTCGCATGGTCGCGAACTCGAGAGCCCTCACAGCTAGAACTAGAGTCGGAGGAGCTCGCTTCTCTTCTTCAGACGGTCACAACGTGCGTACATGTCTCATCGATTAGAAGCTAAGAGTGTTGCTTATCATGTATCTACCGGTGTTGTCGCTACACGCTTCCAGCCGTTCCCTTTCAACAGTCGTGCTCGCGGCTTCAATGCCAAGCTGGTCGCCTTCCTCACCGTGCCCTTCTCAATCCCATTCGCTGCGTCTTGGTGGCAGATGTACGTCTCATACCAGTTTTGTTATCTGCCGTATGTGCTGAATAGACTGATCTTTCTTATAGACGGAAGTCTACTGGCTCTACTTAAGACTTAAATCGATCTTGACGTCATTTCGGTCTGCTACGCTTTGGTGACAAGACTGAAGAAGTGTACTTGGTGGAGTCGACGAGCGCCGCGGTCTCCTCGGAAGCCCGCCTCCTTCCGTTTTGGGTGGGTTGTTAGGGATATTACTCGAGTCTTCTCCTACAAGCTCGGTGTTGATGATCGGGAAATTGTAAATGTAATATATCATGAAGACAGTCTCTGGATGTCGTTTGACAAGCTTAGTGAGCACTGAGTTGTCGAGTTTGTTCTAAGTTCCTACCACTGTATGGCTCGCTAGCGCCGGTTAGAGCGAGGTTACTACTAAGGCTTACGTGGGTAATGGTGGGTCGTTAGTAGGAATGCATCAAGCCCTTCGCATCTCTTTCTTCGTAAAGATCTCGACATAATTCCCTCTATCACGCGTATGTATTGCTCTGTACACATATATTTACAACATCTTTATCAAAAATACATCAGTCGAATCGAAACACGAATGAGACAATGAGACAATGAGACAAGGTCATCAGTTTTCAGCACGACGTGAATATCGTATCATACACCAGCACTGTCCATCACAGTCCGTCGTAACAACCATCCGGTTTACTGTCTGAGTAGGCGTATAGAGTTCGTTCGCGAGTCTGTATAAATCCGTGCGCAGAGAGCAAGACCGATCCCGACGTATGACGTGGCGTATGAGAAGAAATGTTCAGTATGAAAAGACCATCAGCCATGGGTTGAGCACGATCTTGGAGATCGAGTGTTAGTATACTCAAGTTTGTACCGTGGAATGGAGGATCACTCACGGGGAATAGTATATGGCACCCTGCCAGCAGCGCGAGGGGAAATACGACTGACCAGTCCCATATAGGAATCAGCCATCCGCGTGGCAGCGGCGCGGCCGCACACGCAATAATCGTTCCAATCATAAGGAAGGAGATCAGAAAGGAAAGCCAGAAGCGTTTCGCAATCTTGGGGATCTCGAGCCAGAAATTGGAGCGCTCGACTTCTTTCTTGGTTGCTCCCCAGCTGATGTTGTAGGAAAACAGGTGCGCGAGCAGCGCTTGGGAGAGGTGGATCGAGAGGCCCCCAAAGAAAAAGAAGCTGTGTTACGGGGTTTAGACGCACAACAAAGAAAGGGGAAAATAAGCTCACAAGAACGGGATCCAGGTGAGGTTCTCAGCGAGCGAGCCGAATAAGGAGCGATGGCCTAAGCGGTACTCCATCAACGTGAAGCCGATATTTCCAGCCCCGGTAAAAATGACCGTGCAAGCGAGCCACATCTCGAAACTGTGGAGGAAGAATCCGTCGACTGAGAGGGCCCAGCCAAGGAGGAGGTAGTTCATGAGACAGAGAGCTGCACCGGCCGCAATCCCATCTACGAAACAAGGATGAGCAATGCTCCGCCAATCTAGAAAAATAGAAACCTACAGTAAGAGAACATGTACGCCATCATGCTGACCTTGTAGTGCACAGGTGCATTTGACCACACAAAAGTTCTCAGCTGCTTGTTGATAGGTCCTTTCCGCCACCATTCTATTAAAGGGTTGAAGATCAGCTCGTTGCATCCATACGAATATTTTTGCCATCGGTTCAATTCATCGTCGACTGTCAGCGACACGCCCTCCTTGAAACCGCCTTCCGAGTATGTCGCCCAGCGAATAATATAATTTTTCATTTGCAAGCGCAAAGCCATGTCGAAGTCTTCGCTGACATTCGTCTCGGACCAGATCTTCTTCACGCCGTCCGCAGGGTCGACGAACGCAGCGTCCTGTAAGGCAGACCAGCGCAAGAACGCATTGTGCCCGACGAAAGGTGCGACCTCGCCGTTTGCGCAGCCAAGGGAGATACACTTGTTGATCCGTCTTGTGAAGTGTGCGATACCGTTCTCGAAATAATGGTGCGCCACCTGCATGACGTCGGACTCGTGCTGGATGATCGCAACCTCGGGGCACTCTGAGAGCTCGCGCGCGGCATCACGGAAGCAGTCTTCGGGAACAACGGTGTCCGAGTCGACGAGCAAGATGATTTCGCCGATGCGGAGGGACCTGGCGTTCCTCGCCCATGGCAGCCAGCGTTGTCCGCTCTCCTGATAGACTTCCTCAATTGCCATCTGTAATGCGTCCTCCTCTAGAATGTCCTCCTCGTATGAGCGCTCGCCACTAGCAGCCTCGGCTGCGATCAACTGGGCCAAAAATCGCTCGAGCTTGAGGGATAGGACAAGGCCGTAGTTGAGATTCGATGCCTTCTTGAAGCGACCTGCACGCTTGAACCCGTCCGGGGCGTTACTGTGAGGCGGACGAGCAATCCAGCCAATATTGTTATCGTCATAGAATGAAATTCGTTCTGCACGATCTTGTTCCGAGAGAAGCTGCAAGCCATCGTCATGAACCATGATAGTTGAGGTGCCACCCTGGCGTGCGTATGTCTGCATGGCCTTCTTCAGTGAATATATCGAAGGCGCGCTGTGGTCTAGTCTGAGTCGAGTGTGCTATGGAAATGGCGAATACGACTGACATTGTCTCATGAAGGCTCTCTCTGTATACCGGCATCTCGACCGTGATATGGGGTAGATGGGCGTCGATGATTGCATTTGACGAAGGCTTCACGGCCGAATAGAACTTGGAGTTTTGATGGTATTGGGCCACCGGACCGAGGCTTATTCTCGTTAGCATGGATCGACATGAAAAGATATGAACATACATCATCGCAAGGTTGCCAAACATCTGCAGACAGAAGAACTACAGGCTCGGTTAACTACCATAGGCTACCGTTTGCATATGAGGGTGGGTGTGACACATACCAAGGATATGCAAATGAGAAAAGGGGCCGTGGCGAGGAGCGCGAAGCGTATGTATTGGCCGTCTAACACACTCTCTTCTATTAAGATTGCCGCTCCACTTCCTACGAAGACTAGGACAAATGTTAGCGTGATATCAAGGTAATTTCATGCTACCTGCGACTTACAGATCGACATGCCCACTGACAGGCCGGAATAGAAGGGCGCTAGCAGTCGCATGGGTCGTTCCGAGAAGCCATCCGCGGTCTTCTCTACATCGTCTCTACTGGTGAAGAAATAATCTAAGCCCCAGTTGCATCCGCGGTTTTTCTTCTCGGGCTTCTTCCCCTCGAGCTTTGCAAGAGCAGCGGCGACCGCCTCCTCGTCCCTTTCTGTCTTCTCAGAGAAGTTGGCACGCGAGAACACGGCCGAACGCGAAGCTGCGTTCGAAGGCGCCAACGAGCTTTGAGAAACGAACATAGCGCGCCTCTTCCACAAGAGTTTGATCAGCTTGTTCTCGAAGTCCTGGCATGTGTCTATAATTTGATCTGCATCGTAAACCCACACCACTAAAACGCGTTCGTCACGCTGAACGGTGAGAGTAAAACCTTGTCAGCCGAGAAGTGGTTACATAGGATAAGAAAAATTGGACCTACGATAAAAGCCCCGCACTGCTCCTTGTCCGCGCTCGGTAACCAGCTCATAGTATCAAGGATTTGTATACGAGTGTCGCCATCGACAAAGATGTAGTTCGCATTCGCATCCCTATAGGACAATTGGTCACGTCAGTCCGTAATGCCGGTGAGAAAGTATGTAGCAATAAATGGGGCATCTTCGTACCGAACGTCACGCCGTGAGGGCCCGTGACGAGTTGAGTACCCGAAGAAGACCCGTGCAGGAAACAACGACGTACACAGAGGCTAGAGCAGCGTGCACCGCTGCGCTACGAACTTTGACAGCGACGACCGGGTTCAGAGCACGGACGGCCTTTTCAAACGGCTCCAGGTAAGGGTTGTCATAGGGGAACACGCGGAATTGGCCATTTTCCGTTCGTAGGCAGACACCGGCGTGAATGTTCTCCTGGGACGGTTTGAACCAGGCATCGCCTTGAGTCTGGAAACATATACCGTTGTCAAGAGCAAACCTAGAGCTCAAAATATAGACATTTGACTTACTTGCTTGAAGATGTGGTGAAGGAGTGCGTCGTAAAGGTCGTAATCCATGCCAGGCCTAAAGAATGGAAGGGTGGTCGCCTACAGACGCAGCGGAGGTAGCAGCAAAAGCTGAAGAACGAGGCCTCCCCGACACGCGGAGGTCTCACACCCCATATTATAGCGTATAACCACGACCGCGTTTTCTGGTGGACCGGACCAGGCAGTCCGCCTCCGGCATATCTTCCCATCCACCTGTATCAGATCCGCTACTATATGGATGCTTCATTCGGCCAGAAAATGGCATCCGGAACAGGATGGCCGCTAAAGCCTGCTCAAGTCGACCGCTTTATCGCCCAATGTCATCCGCAAACACCGTAATATAGTAGTAGAAAGCATCCAGATAACGCTAAAAGGGCAGCTCGTGGGAGAATTAGTACTCGATTCATTTCAGCATGATTCAAGACCTACCACACGTTCACTTGATCCTGCCATACCCAGACCATCAAGCTCAAGGATGCCGTCGACGTGCCTGGGCGGTAAGCTTGTGCAGCGTGCATTTCGTGCAACGCGAAAAGAAATCACATAAGTTCATCCTGTTCTTGTCCTATCGTACCGTTTCTACCTGACCCCGGCACCATGGACCCGCTACGTTCTAGTGGATAGAATCGCAACCGCCTGTTCAAAAAACTCGCTGTCTTCTGTGCTTCTACCTAGCTGGGTTTTCGTCCACTCGCTCTTCTCCGTCCCAGAACCTGTCTTCATCCAGTAAGAGACTCCCATACCCTCGATATCAAGGCATATGAGTGCCACAGAGCGGATTGAAGCTGCAACGCGTCCCACGAGCCTCCTGTAGTCCTCACTCAGGTGAGTTAAGAAGTCGTAGGCTGGATGGAGCTCCACTTCCTCATCGTCCCCTGGAAACCATGCAGCAGTGTCGACTACGTCAAATTTGAGACGAAGAATGACAGCATCAATGGAAGCGAATCCCTGAAAAAACTCATTCTGGGGCGGCAGGACCGCCGTTAGCTAGGGAGAAAAAAACAGTAAGGATTCACTCACCAATGTTTTTTCGTGATCTACCTTACTGAAGAAGCTGAGGTTAATCTCGAGTGTCGCTAATGGTCTGACAAGACCATCTTTGAACGGCTCAAACAATACACCGGGAGTGTCAGGGAGAGAGAGTGACAATGTGTGCGTATCCGTCGTGGAAAGTACGGTGCGTAAACATGACGCGACTGGGGGCCTGAGCTTTCCAAAGATCGTTTCAACCTCCAAGGATCGAAGTGAGTTCTTCAAGCCTATAGCATACAACGCTACGATGTCCGCTGTCACTGACTTGAGATGTTCCCAGCACTTGTGTCCTTCTTGAAAGGCAATAGCTCTGCGTCGCAGCTCTTCCAGCTCCTCTATATTCCCAAGTCCATGCTGAAGGCTTTCTTGAGTATCGATCTTGAGCGTTTGTAAGTTAGGAAAGGCTGTTGCGAGAAGGGACAGAGAGGGTCTCTCGCAGCGGGTAAACTGCAGGTCCACAAGCTTTGAGTAGCAGGGCGCGGTGTCAAAGAATGTCACACCGGCGACGTCTGCTCGTTCTAGCGTGGAACTGAAGTTTGCAAGCTGGCGGATTGGGTCTCTATCGTCTCGAAACGTTATACGTATCTTGGCCAGGGGGCACTGGAGCCGATTGAGGATGACATCAGAGTGTTCATTCTCCGCACCGATGAGCTCGAGCTCCTCCAGCTTGGTCAAGGACGCGACAACCTCAACGGCTGTGTCATTCCCGTAGAAAACCTCGCCTGGCAGATCGAGTCGTCGCAATTTAGGTGCTCGTTGCAAGAGTTCGACGACGAGGGGAACATCATCGAGCTCCTCTACCCACATGAAGTCGAGGGAGCGAAACGCGAGGAAACTGGCTGGGGAATGGGAGAGCATGAAATCATGGAACGAGCGAATGTTATATTCCGTGAGCATTAGGGGTAGTCGGACCAACGGCTGTATCCCCGCGTTGTACAGCGAACGGCAGGTGAGCATTGCTGAAATCAAGTCCTTTTGGTGCTCAACGAAGGTCATGATGTGACTGAAGATGTCGAGATTGAGTACGACTCTTGATTTCGCATCGTAAGCATGCCATTGCGGAGGTTGTTCACGATCGGCGGACTGGGACATGGCTGTTTTGACCCGGGCAGCAGTAAGTCGCGGGTTAGTATATGAGATCTTCCCATGTACATACCGACTCCACGACGTGCACGTAGATAGACTTCAAGAAGTAGCACGCGTCCGCGGTGATTTGTGGATTTGTGGTTATGGTCAAGAAGCAGACGCGTCGCGCGCGTCCGAGTCGGGTTTGGTAGCAACATGGTATGCTCGTCTAGCAACATGGTATGCTCGCGCGACCATGGGGAGCTCATGAGCGTCTACTGCGGCACATATACCGAGCAACTTGAAGCTGTCGTCCTGGGTCTACGACACATCCAGGCTGTAAAGCGGCAGTATGGAAGAATCATATCATTCAGACACTATATTCATTAACATATACATAGAGCATGGATTCGGATTTGAGATTTTTTACTCATGCCGAATGAGAAGTGATTGACATGACGCGATTGGAAAACCTGATAAACACACCGCTCTGAGCTTCACCTCCGTCCAGTATGGTTCACTGGTTCTTCATCTCTGTTACCGACATACGCACCTATCGTCAGAGGCAGGTTGCGAGCGGCCGGCGACTACGAGTCATGATAAGCTGCGAGCCGATAGTCGATCAGCACGAAAATCATGAGTAGCAACATGTCTTGACTGACCTTGTAGTAAAGGCGACATAACCCTATCGACAATACACTTTGCCTCATTTTCGGACAGAATGGACGTGCATTTACCATCTTCGCTATATGCCCAATTGGACACCCGCTTTTCAGCGGAGTCTACGACGAACCTGACTGTTTTGAGCGTTGGGACAGTTTGGAGAACGCGAGTCGCGAGTGTTTCCATCTTGATGGTGTCGAGAAAAGTATAAGCTGAGTTAGGCAGATCTACACCCCGCTCGCCGCGCATCTCGAGAACAAGAAAAAATAGACGGAATTCCGACTCTGATACCAGTAGACCGAGCTCTTCAAGTAGTTCGTCCTAGACACCGAAAAGTCAGCTTGGACCGAATGAGGATGTTGAATAACTTACAAGACATGCTTCATGATCCACGAACGAAGTGTCGTCAGCGAAAAACTGGAAGCTCAAATCAAGCCTGACCAGCTCGTTCCAATCTTCCGGTACCGTATCGAAGAGCCAGTCGCCAACAACCCGGTTCATATTGTTCACTACAGATAGCTGTAGGGGTCGAAGAGGCGATAAGCAAGGACCAGCTGGATCGGACCGCAGCCTTGGCGATGTGATAGACACATGAGGAACCTTGCTTTGTAGTCCTAGGGTGTACAAACTGCCAATGTCTCCCGACAAGGACATCAAATGCCAGCACTGAGTTGGATGGGCCGTTTGGAATTGGATGTTATTATCGCGTAATTCTTCTGTTCCATCACCGCGTTCGCTACCGGAAAACTCGTAACTCAAGGTTCGTAAGTTCGGGAACGCAGGGATGAAGACTGATAATCGGAAGTTGGCTACGCAAGTGAGATGGAGGGAGGTGAGGTTGGCACAGCATAGTGTTGTTGAGTTGTAAAAAATCGTGGCCTCTTCGAGGTGCAATTCCTCAAGAGTGCGCTGGAAATTAGCAAGTGTTGCGACTAGATCTAGCGGGATTGCCATTTCACCTAACTTGAGTGTGGCTAGGGGTGACTGAAGCTGTTCGAGCATCATCAATTCCGCAAGTTGGTCACTTCGCGCGAGCTGGAGGTCCAAGTAACGTAGCGAAGGTAATGAGGCGAGTGCATCGTACAGGACCAGAGAGCTCAGCATTACTTCATCGATGATCTGAATACGATGAAGGTTCTTGGCTCGGTTCAAGATGTCCTTGAGTTGGTCAACCGCATCCGATCCCAGTAAGTCATCAGAGCTAACGCAAAGATCACGGAGAGCCAAAAAGCCAGATTTTGCCTGTAGGAGTCGATAAAACTGTGGTAGTCTCTCAGACGTTACGTTGCAAGGAAACTTGAGGAGGCAGCGGACACCCGTGTTGTAGAGGTCGGAACAAGTGGAGATGAAGGACAGTACGTCGCGTCGAGTCTTGATCCAGGGTAAGACTGCTGCAAGAATGTCAAAATTAAGGCGCATTCTTGACGAACGGGGATACCCAGTACGGGCACGATGCCTGTAATTATGAGTCGATGTGAGACTCGGCTCATGCGATACGAAAAACGACGTGTACCTGTCTACTTCATCGCGCCGGGATAGCATATTGACACGGAACTCTTGTGGGAGGGTGCTGAAGTTCAAAAAGAAAGATGACGAAAGTCCTGTTGAGTGCTAGATATTGAGAACTGAGAACTTCACGATGATTTTTGAACGTTGACAGTCGGAATCGACTTGGCCGCAGGGTTTCAACTTTCAGTTGTACGGGTTTACCGAGGTTGGTTTATAACAACGAGCGCGATCCGGATTATGTAAGAACGCGTAGTCTAAATCTGCGCCGCACGTGGCTGAGCGAGTCTGCAACTTCGTTCAGAGATTGCCCCGTTGGCCATGTAGGTGTATGGCACTGATTGTTAACGTTATTGTTTCAGAGAAGACAGCAGAGAAAATATGACCGAATTGGCGCTAATGGCTTTGAATTATAACACAAAAACTGTCGCGCAGGCGACCGGATGGGGGCGTCGAGCCTATAATAAATATGTAAGCTCAGGAATTACTCGTGGATGAGCACCTGAGATAAGATTACAGACCTATAATAAATAGTACTACAGGACTGTAAGTAAACAGCTAATAAGAAAGTAAAGTAAACACGTACAGCTCAGGGAATACTCGTGGATGAGCACCTGAGCGAACGTCAAGCGAAAAGTCTGCGGGTCGACCGCAGCGCTTATGTAAGCTACGAGGGACGAGGCGCCCAACGTACGGTACGCTATGAACTGACTACTCTAACTACAACACGCCCACTCAGAGTGTACAGTACGTGTCCGTGGTGTAACTAAGACAGTCCGAGTCCTTTTGTAAACTTCTCGTGTTTCTCGCGCGCCAGCGCCTTTGTGAGAACGTCCGCAACCTGATCTCCAGTAGGAATGTACTCAGCCTTGACTTCTCCGGACTCGACCTTCTCGCGGATGAAGTGATGTTGCACCGCAACGTGTTTGGTGCGACTGTGGCACACTGGATTCTTTGCGCGTGCGATCGCTGACTGGTTGTCAATCAGTAGCGTCGTAGGACCAGCCTTGAGCTGTCCGATCTCCGAAAGGAGGAGCCGCAGCCAGACGGCTTCCTTCGTCGCCTCGGAACCAGCAACGTACTCGGCGTCGGTGCTTGAAGTACTGACGGAGTGTTGCTTTTTGGATGCCCAGGTAACGGCGGCGCCGTTAAGGACAAACGCATACCCAGTGAACGATCGACGATCGACCGGGTCGCTTGCGTGGTCGGCATCGACGTATCCGACAAGCTCTTTTGCCTCGGAGGATCCGCGGTAAGTCAACTTGAGGTCCGCCGTGCCGCGTAGGTAGCGAAATACGTGCATGAGCGCGTTCCAATGTTGTTTCCCAGGTGTCGCAGCGTGCTGGCTCAGTACGCCCACTGAATGGGCAATGTCCGGGCAAGTGCCGAGCATGGCATACATGAGCGAGCCGAGAGCACTCTGGTACTCCTTCGGGTCGATCTCGGCGTTGGCGAGCTTTGGGAGGTGTAAATTGGCCTCCATCGGCGTCGAGAGAGGGCGGCAGTTTGCCATGCCGTGTCGCTCGAGGATCGATTTGATATACTGTTGTTGCGAGATGGTGAGTGTGCGTGGGCCGCGGTCGCGTTGGATCTCCATGTTGAGGATCCAGAGGACTTCGCCTAGGTCCTTCAACTCGTATGCCTTTCCGAGTGTGAGTTTGATCCGCTGGATAAGGTTGCGGCTGCGAGACAGGGCGATCATGTCGTCCACATAGACAGCTATAATGAGTAGCACACCGTTCTCGACTTTGAAGAAGACGCTGTGGTCGGCCTCGCTGCGAGTGAAGCCGAGTTCTTCGAACTTCTTCCTGACCTTCTCGTACCATGCGCGGTTCGCTTGCTTGAGGCCGTAGAGCGATTTGTTGAGTTTCCAGACGTAGCCTTCCTTGCCGTCGTATCCGGGAGGACATTTCATGAATATTTCCTCCTCGAGATCGCCGTTCAGGAATGCTGACTTGACGTCCATCTGGTGTACTTCTAAATCGTGTTCGGCAGCTAGCGAGAGAAGTGTACGGATCGAGGCGAATTTGGCGACGGGTGCAAAGGTCTCCGTGAAGTCGACTCCCGGGACTTGACTAAAGCCTTGTGCGCATAGCCGTGCCTTGTATCGCTCGATCTCGCCGTGGGGACCTCGTTTGGTCCGAAATGCCCAGGTGCAACCTATGACTCGTCGTCCGGTGGGACGTTCGACCTCGTTGTAGAGGTTCGCCTTCACGAAGGCTTGTAGCTCTTCGGCACAGGCGACCTTCCACTGCGCTGCGTCCGGGCGTGACATGGCCTCTGCATAGGTCCGCGGGTCCTCCAGCATGGACGTGTAGTTGGCCTGCTCGTCATCGCCCACTGAACCAGTGTTCCAGCCTCCAGGTGGGGAAGGTTGTGAAGGAACCTTCTTTGGCAGTGTGGCTGGCTCGTAGGCGTTGACCGAGTACCTGGGATCGTCGTCAGGTATCGGCGCCTTGCGCGTGCGCGTCGAGCGTCGAGGTGCCGGCGGAGGTGAGGGAGGAGCTGGTGCGTCGTGGAAAGTGTCATGGTCCTCGGTGTCGCTGTCGTCGCTAGGCTCGAGAAGGGATTGGACCTCCTCTTCATCTGACTCGTCATCGGCCTTCGTCTTGGCTGCTGGAGCGAGTTCGCTCTTTGCAGTTGACTTGCCGGTCTCATCGTCGGGCCTGGTTGGGCCCAGTTCGATTCGAACACGACTTGGGCTACCAATGCCCTCGTCAAAGACGACGTCTCGAGACTGGTAGATGCGACCTGTGGGGCGATGAACAAGGGTGTAAGCGCTCTTGTTTTCAGCATATCCGAGAAAGGTGCACTCCAGGGACTTGGGATCTAGCTTCTTCCGCTTCTGGTCGGGAATGTGGACGAAGGCCTTGCACCCGAAAATGCGAAGTTTTGCGAGAGACGGCTTGATCCCGTAGTACGCCTCGTGGGGAGTGATGTTGCCATCCAGTGCACGTGTAGGTACCCTGTTGAGGATGTAGGCAGCGTGAAGCACCGCGTAACCCCAGTAGGAGTTGGGGAGGCCAGCATCGTCGAGTAAGCACCGAGCCATCTCGACGATAGTGCGGTTCATGCGCTCAGCGACGCCGTTCTCTTGCGGAGTGTAGGCGACTGTGTCCTCGTGGTGTATGCCCTTCTGCTTGAAGTACTCATCGAATTGCTTCGACTCGTACTCGCCTCCATTGTCCGAACGCAGTCGGTCCAGACGTTCACCTGTCTCGACCTCGGCACGTGTGACGAAGGCTTTGGTGAGTTCGAATGCCTCAGCCTTGGTCTTCATGAGACGGACCCAGAGATGGTGAGTGTTGCCGTCGATGAAGGTGATGAAGTACCGGTGGCCGTGCATTGACTTCGTCTGCATGGGACCGCAGACGTCCGAGTAGACCCGAGAGAGCTTCCTCGGATTGGTGATGTCGGAGACAGAGGGAATGGGAGCACGGTGTTGCTTTCCGTGGAGGCAGGGCGTGCATACGGCAGCGTGGGATGACGTTTGGCCAGTGATCTCCATGCCTTCTACCATGCCTTGACGAACGAGGCGTAGGACCGAGTCGACGTTGAGATGGCCGAGACGGCGATGCCACGTGTCTGCGTCAGCCTTGGAGGTGGTAGCTTTCGCAGCGAAGGCAGTGAGAGGGATGGAGTCGAGTGGGCCAGCGTGAGGTGCATCGAGCGTGGAGATGAGTGCTCGAGCTGGGGCGAGCGTGTTGCATTGGACGATGTAGAGGCCACCTGACTGGTGGGCAAGACTGCGAAAGTCGTGGTTGACATGGGAAATCTCGCAGCCATGGTCAACGAAGGTGGCCGAGTACCCACGGCGAGTCAGGTCTGAGATGGAGAGAAGGTTGCCGGCGAGCTCGGGGACGTAGTAGACGTCGTTAAGCGATGCCTTAAAGGTACCGCCAGATGTGGTCTTGAACTCAATGGTGAGGCGGCCGCTGTGCGTAGCAAGGATGTAGCGGTCGTCGCCTAGGTGGACGCGTCTCGGCTGCGCAAGTGGTGAAAGAGACTGAAACCACGAGCGTTGCGAGCTCATGGACTTCGAGGCGCCAGAGTCTAGGATCCAGCTGTGCTCCTTCGGCTCGCGTTGGACGTTGTTGGCGATGAAGAGCTCGATCGCCTTCGAGTCGTCGTCCTGGGCGTGGGCGACCTTCGCCGTGAGCTCCTTGGCGTGGCCGTCCTTCTTCTCCTGCTCAAGTTTCGATGTGAGGGACTTGAGTTTGCGGCAGTCGTCCTTGACGTGCCCCTTTTTGCCGCAGAACTCGCACTTGACGAGTTTGCGTTTGTCGTCCTTGCCCTTGGCGCTGGATGGCGTCGACTTCGTCTTCGACTTGCCGCCGGGCCGCGCGACTAGCGCGACCGCGTCGCTGCTACGTTGGCGTTCCTTTTCTTGACGGAGGACCTGCGTCGTGACCTTTTCGGTCGAGAGGGCGCCGTCCGAGGAGATGAGAATGGTCTTCAGCGTCTCGTAGGACGCCGGCAGCGAGATGATAATGGCGATGGCAATAAGTGTGTCGTCGAGAGTCTGGCCGAGAGACGTGATGGTGTGTCCCTTCTGGACCATGGCGTCCATCTGCGGGCCGAGTGGCGATTCGTCGTCGAGGGTACCGCGGAATAATTCCGCGATAAGGTAGGCAATGGTTTGCTTACCCTTGCCCTCGTAGCGCTCGTTCAGCTTGTCCCAAGCTTCCTTCGACGTCTTCGAGTACATGACGCCGCTGAGCGGCTCGTCCTTAAGCGTCAGAGTGATCTGCGCTTTGGCCTCGCGGTCCCGCGTGTCCCAGGAAGCGATTTCCGTCGATTTCGGGTCTGCTGCAGTGGGAGTGGGGCGCTTTTCGGTGCCGTCGACGATGGACATGAGACTGCGTACTTCGAGTACAGTCTTTACCCGATACTTCCACGTTGGGAAGTTCGAGCCGTCGTTGTCGAGGGCGGCTATGTCGAATAGCCGAGAAGAGGCCTTGGGATCAGAAGTCGTGCTGGTCATAGCGTGTGGGCGCGGTAACGAATGTCCGGACTGGGATTAGGTGAGCGTAGGATGTCGATTAGACTATTCCGGTCTTAGTATGTTGCTTCGGGGCTCATAACCTGTCGCGCAGGCGACCGGATGGGGGCGTCGAGCCTATAATAAATATGTAAGCTCAGGAATTACTCGTGGATGAGCACCTGAGATAAGATTACAGACCTATAATAAATAGTACTACAGGACTGTAAGTAAACAGCTAATAAGAAAGTAAAGTAAACACGTACAGCTCAGGGAATACTCGTGGATGAGCACCTGAGCGAACGTCAAGCGAAAAGTCTGCGGGTCGACCGCAGCGCTTATGTAAGCTACGAGGGACGAGGCGCCCAACGTACGGTACGCTATGAACTGACTACTCTAACTACAACA
>SWBT01000456.1:0-37298 GCA_005298045.1 Pleurotus ostreatoroseus | reverse complement strand
TAATCGTACCACGGGTTGGCGTGCGGGTATGTGGGTCTGAAATTTGTAACCCGTACCCACACCCATTAGTACCCATACCCGTAACCCCTGCGGGTTACCCATACCCGTGCTATTCACTACTCTCTGTAGAACATTTGTTTCGACAGCGTTTTTTGTGGCTCTTGAACTAAGCGACTTTCATAAAACTATCAGTATGAATACTTCTCAAACCTAGCAGGACATCCAGCCGTGTTCAGCTGAAGGCTTGTCCAGGTAATTTCATACTGCCACGGGTCGCATAAACCAACGTGACAACCTTTTTGACATCTGCTCCGTATAACGAGGGAGTTAGAGTGCTAATAGCGTATCCCACATGTGATATGACGCCACTCACGATCGCTCAACGAAACTTCAGGGATAAGCACCGTTCCTATCACCGGGTCGCCACGCACCCCTCGACTCGATTCGCTTACTGGGTATGTTACTGGCAGAATGGGGTTCATGCTATCTGACCTACCCTCGGTCAGGACTTACTCCTGTGGTCAGCCCGGCCGAAGAAGAGGCGTTTCCGAAAGGCTTCTAGCCCGTCGTACACGTCTAATACGGCCCAGGCGAGTGTCCCGCTCATCCCACAATATGTATTAGCCAAGTGGGATGATACCATCATCTGGGTCTGCGTCAAGAGGTTTGCGCAGGCTGATTCAACTAGGCAACGTGGTCGAAGAAGTCACGAATGGAATTCACAGGTAACAGGCTGCAACCATGAGGCAGAGCGTCTCTGACCTCCTGGCTGAGAGTCCTCTGATAGGTCCGGACCCGCGGACCAGTGCCACAATGTGCGTTTCTCTCATGCTTAATTGCTTCTTATCTTTGCAGCCATCAATATCGCTGCTTGAATAGCCGGGCTTCCAGCCAGGTGCATTGACGTCGGGACGATGAGGCACAGACATTAGCGCTTCGGGGGTCCAAGGTCTCCGTCCATGACCCTAGGGCTTATAATGCGGCGCGGACAGTAAGCCAAGATACTTCAAACCCTAGGTCCGTGTCAAGGACCATCTTTTGCTGTGTACACTGAGCCAATGGTAGACAATTGTACATGCAAGTTTGTTCGCAAGCGTTTTGGTATAGAAGACTGGATATCTTGACAGGTTATGCAAGTCTAGAAGTCGTTAACTGTATTGCGACGAGCAGCGTCTCGGCCGCTCTCTTAATAATATTCACCAAGCAGTTCCAAGCCCTATCTCAGGTGGGTAGTCGCCGAATGCGGCTTCGTTGGGTCTACCACTGTTGCGGGCTGCATTACCGCTCTTCCTTTTCTGTCTCTATAGAACAAGATCTCGCCTGTAGCAAGTCGTGTCAACAGACGTAAGTTGGCTGCTACAGTGTGGAGCCTACCTTCGTCTTCCACGAATTGGCAGTCGTTATAGCTCTCCCACAGAGCCTTGAACACCGATGCTTCTGAATAGTGATAGTGATCACCTATAAATGCCTTCAGATATTCCGTTGCCTCCGGTCCGTGATCTGCGATGCCTGTCAGTCTGCTGCTCCGTACTAGAGCGGTAATTAACTTACAGAATGGCATTTTCGGGAAGAAGTGGTGGATCACGTGGAAATGCGCTACGTCGTGCAGGAAAAACCGGCCCTGCCAACCCAAGAAATTTCGATCGACCGTCGCTGCGGCACCACGCTGGAAATTCCATGTACGTCCACGGTAATGGGGGAGGATTCGATCCGTATGGTGAAGGTAGGTTATCATGACGAACCAGTGAGTGACTAGCAGCCAAGGGATTCCGTAGTATTTGAGTACTTCCACAGCTCCCCAGCGCCCGGAGGCAAGCCAGAGACAATACCCGACTGACAAAAGGCCGAGATTGGATGTCATGACTAGGTGTGCTTGACCAGGGGTAAATAATATTGAATTTGCTATATCGTTAAGGTGAACAGATTGGTAAGAGAGCCCACGACGTTACCGACTTACGAGAGAAATGATTCGTTCCACGAGGATAGTTCTTCTGCCCGGAAACATTCCACACTGCGTGCTGTGAGTAGTGGACGCTTAGACCTTCAAGGCCGACTTACGGAGGTAGGCTGGAAAAGCACATAGTTGCTGCCGAATTAGCATGTACAGTGTGTACACCGGCGTGTCGCCGAAGTACTCGTCCCAGTCAATCTCATGATTCGGTACCTTAGGAATTCCCAGATCGCTTCGAGTTTTCGGGACATAAACCTCGTCCCGCTCCATGGATGCGTGATTCCGATGGTGTCGGTGGTGAGAAATCTTCCAGCTGAAATATGGTGTCCACAACAGGGAGTGGATGATCTAGTGTTCAACCGTTACAGCATCCGAAACAATATGGTATGTCAGACACTCACGAAGCCGATCGCATTGCAGACGCTTTGGGACGGAGAGAACGCGCCATGTCCGCACTGAAGCCTATGGGTCGTCAGCGACCCCGAAGATGACAAAAGAGCGCACCTCATGTCCAATTACCCATAAGCCAGTGAATATGAGGCCTTGAAACCACCAGCTGTAAAGACGGATGAGTGGTACAATATAGAGATGATTCGTAGTACTCGCTATGTGCACCAAGCAAGCCAACGAGTCACCTCAATTACTGCAGGCGATGAATGTGCGCGTGTTTCAAGATTTCGCGAGAGAGGATCGATATACATTGCGCACGACCAGGCAAAGGCGGCCAAAGCTAGGTCACGAGCCAGATATGTAAGACCCTTCCATGTATCGCGAGTGAACAGTCGAGGAGGGATAGCGTCACGGATTTCTTGAAGTGACCTGGCGATAAGGATATTCATATAAGTCAATCTTTATGTACATACAAGCACTGACCAGGACATGGGCTCAAATCTTGGCAGATCTTGTTCCTCACGTGCATTCATGTCGGGCAAGAGCTGTTGGATGCAGAATGAAGAGCGGTAGATTGGCCCACCATGAAGCTTATATACTTGCAAGCCTGGTCGGTTCTCACGACCGAACGCCTTCTCCGAGGCTTTGCGCTCGAGTATATGGGCCAACAATCAGGTCCCTAATCTCCTTCGTGATCGAGTGTTTCTTCATGGGCGCCCCTGCGGTATCCGAGGGCAGCAGGCAAAGATAAAGCTGCCGTGCTCGTGTTGTGTCTTCATGACTGAAGCTTCACGAACCCACAGATCCGGGTCATCGTTGTATGACAAGGCCAATGTATGAGTGACGTCCTGTGAAACAGAGATCATGCGCATAGTACGACCCATGAACGTGAGGGCGCTTGTATGATTTGTCTCGCATGCCCGTCTAATGTTAATCAAGGGAGTATACAGTACATACAATAGCTACCTCATTTACATGATGCTATCCATTATTCTTGATGGTCACTAACGACGTTGTGAGTCGTTGAGGCGATGCAGATAGTACATCTCACCAGTATGGGATAGCTCGACCTGTAAATTTGTACAAGCCTCTATGCATTGGCCTAGAAACATTCGTGCAACATGGATGCTCGGAACGCAATCGGACAACCACGTTTGGATTGCGGCTGACAGCGATCCGCTCGGCGCCAGCAGTGAATAAGACCGAATACCCAACGTATTCGAGATTCGCGTGCTGCTCGAGTGGAGAATACGACATCGGACATGTATAAGCTGACAAGAAACGCTCACAGCGTGGTACTACCATCGATCGGCTTCGTTGGAAGCTGGAGCACAAGATGCACTCTACACAATCAACCTAAGCTCGGTGAGACTAGAGCAAAAGAGGCCTATTAGTATGTTTCACTGCTGTAGGTGACTCACCAACGCTCATAGGCGAGGCCCTAGTAAAATCGAACGAGCCATCCCATACGCTTGCACGGTCACAGCTAGATGTCAGGGTTATACGTGGTCTCTGTCACTGGAAGAGAATCATCGATGTTCAGTAAATGATATATGCAGCACAAGAGCCTAGCATCTATGATTCGATAGCGCCAACAATCCATCTGCAGACTGTAATGAGGTCAGGGCGAGTAGGATTGCATCGAGTAACGGACGGGTTTTGTTGGCGCGAAGGGGCCTTCGGCAGTCGCCGCGTATGAAAATGCAGGCCCCCGGCATATGCGCTCAGAGGTCCGATTAGGCGCCGGACGTATTGGACCCCGCCGGAGGCGCGACCTCCGATTTTTTGGAGGACGTATTGCCAGTTTTTGGCCCAAGGTTCGATTCTGATGGAGGACCTAATAGACCTCCTTGAGCTGAGGTCCGATTGGATCAAGGACGTATCAGCACCAGTCCGCGGACCATACAAGCGCCAAATCTTCCACGTTGGTGACCCAAATTGAGGCTTTCTCTTCCCATTTTGCTTCGTATATCGTGCGTTTCTGCTCCGTTTATTGGACTGTTGGAGCCCAAAGCGCGTGCGAAACGACCAGTGATGCGCGTAACGCGAATGTACACAAGAGCATCGCCGGCGCTGAACTCAACAAGTATTCTCAACGTCTCTGACCACCGCATTGTATGTCTGTCTAGCTTCGAAAGCCCGGAATGACTTTGCAGCGTGAGGTATCTGATAGTATGCAATCTCAATTAATTTCCAGGACATTCTGCAATGATCCGCTCTATTTCTGTTATCTTTCAACACAATTCATGCGCGGATTGAAAGAATCGGTCGTTGTGAACATCCCCGCAGGCCGTGGCGGATTTTGGGATTTTAATGCGATTTCTGGAGATTTTTTAGGATTTTTAATTATATTTTTACCTTTTTGGGAGCTCCGATAAGCGCCAAGGACGTTTTGGCAGCAAAAATTTGGGGTCCGATTTGATGGAGGACGTCCTGGACCCAAAAACCCGAGGACGTATTGGCACAAAATCCGGGTTCTCAAATCGGACATATATAGGCATATGCCGGGGGCCTGAAAATGCCCGTAAGTGCCTGCACGTGCTTCCCTTCTCTGATTGAAACTTTAATCATCGACGCTACGGTACTACGGACGTGGTATTGGGAGCCCAATAATGTCGCTCGTCCATTCCTCAGTTTCTTGCAATATGGTCTCCTTGATGATATGGCTCTCACTGCCTCACTTTCGAGACTACTTCACGCACTTCGTCTCCGTCCAGCAGCACACCAACAGCGATTTTCGTCGTTGTCGTGCTCCATCGCAACCAGCACTTACTAGTCGTCTCAAATTATAGACACGGCACACGGTATGTTCAGAAATCAAAGTATCCTTCATTAGTGGTATAGTGTGCTCGGATATTCTTGATATCCGTGACGATCCTCTATCAGACTGAGTAGCTTGCAGAATGCTTCTCTTCATATCGCTCCCAGTTAACATTTATGGCGCAAGTTATGTCCACCTGAAAGTCTCCATGCACTCGTCTCGACTGAGTCATGCATGCCAGCCAAGGTTCGGTCTAGTGGTTACTAACAGCATGGCCTACTACAGATCGGCTGCTGCATGTTAGCGTTACTCAAAGGTCTCGCTAGCTAACTCAGTCAAAGCAGTCATCAATATGGGGTATGGGCCCCCGTGGAGTTGAGCTCCTTCTCAGACTCGCTAAGGTGTTATTTTTCAGGAACGCCCTGGCACCCGGTGCACTGTTGTGCGGATCATGACTATCATGGTGCGCGGCAGCCTAGGGGCCAGGGCAACGACTGACGGAAGCTGCGTAGCGCATGTTTCGGCTGCACCATGTATCCTCCCAGCACATGGATCTGATTGGACCTGGAAGCATGTTGGAACCTGTTGGAACTCCCCCGCGCCATGAAGCCAAGGCGATTAGCTTCGGGAAAAGTATTTTACAGCTTTCTTCATGCCGGGCGCCGTACTCACGGGCTGATTTATAGAGAGGGTCTCTGCGTATATCAGACCAGGCTTCGCTGCCCGCATCTGCACATTTAGATCAATGTCGCCCGGTGCTGGCATTGATGCCAGTATGACATTGCCTGACGGCGGCCTCGGCGTATGGGACCAGTGGGGGAATGACTATCGGTTTTGTCGGGGTGTATGGAGTGAGTGTTTGCGCTAAGCACATACCGGTCGCTCACTTTCGTCTTGCCAGTTGCATCCCTAGTGATTGCGCTGTATGACAATTGTAAGTTGTCTGTTCAGGTCCGACGATGTCGGCGCGCTGATCTTCTATGTGTTAGTGCTTTGTGCCGAGGAGGAGGTTCGTGGTCACTTGACTCGGAAAATGCATACACATTGAAGGCTATCTCGTACAAAACAGGTCCGATTCATGAAGCGTTCTGCTTTCGGCTGGAATAAGTTCTTATATCTCCTAGTATGTCTTTTGTTTCTATCATGCGACCTATCTCAATGATTTGTAGAATAGATACTGGCCGTGCGTGCCTTCTATCTTGTATTACTACCTGCAGTCTCATCGATCTGTGTCATGCCTAGGACAGCCAATCTCATGTAAGTGTCCTTGGACATTTGTCTACCATGCCACTGACTCTGTTTGCAGATTCGACAACATCGGTATGTACACCAGACGAAAAAACTATGCTACACGTTCCTCACGGATGTCGAACTCCCAAGTGCTGGCGCTCTACGAACCATCTACATCTGTGCGTTCTGTGGCGTTGTTCCCTGACATCAGAACTCATTCTTCTTCCACCTTCTCAGTTGTGCGTAACATCAGACTAAAACTACGCCTAACAACGTGTTCATTCTACTACAGTTGCATTGCTTGGATGAATTTCTTATGTTACTCTGCGATGATCATGCACTTATCTATCGGATGTGAGTATTGATTCCTTTCCTGGAATGCAATCCTGATGAAGACACAGTGATCCTTATACTTCGGATCTATGCAATGTACTCTCGCAACAGAACCTTGCTTGTGGTACTATTGGTCATGTTCTTGGCTCAACTTGCGTTGGAGATGTGGATATTGGTGCCGAATGCTTTACGGTCCAGCGGTTTGCTATTCTGCTTATCTGAAGGTCCGATACGTTGCTCATGATACGAATCACTAGTTTTTACCCTACCAGCAATCTTTACTGGCTGTATCCCGCACAACCCTGCGGCATATCTATGGGCCTACTGGATTCCGATGGCCGTACTGGAGATCACTCTGTGCATATTGGCGGTCGGAAAGACGATCGTCATGTGTCGCAATTCGCCAAGGCGGCCACCGATCCTCTCCGTCCTTCTTAGGGACTCTGTATCGTACTTTGGAGGTGTACTCACTATCATCATCGCTAATCTAGTGATCTGGGCTAGTGCAAGGGTATGTCCGATATGTCCCATTGATGGTTGAATGATACTGATCGTACTAGCCATCACTCTTCGATGCCTTTGTGGGGTATACAGAGTTCTGCTATGCTATGATCACACCATGCTCATTTGTAACTTCTATAGCACCGCATTTGCAGTCCATTCCATATTAGGCTGCCGAATCCTCGTAAGGCTTACAGGTTCTAGCAACTAGTTGAACGTGCTGACAGAATGCTTCAGCTCAACTTGCAGAAAATAGCGCCACGCACTGAGGACGACGAAGACGACGAAAGTGACACACATCACACGTTATCGGCTGTCGCACTTACCACATTCGCGCCGCGGACGAACGATTTCGTCGCCACGGACAACATCTACTTATCCAATTTATCCATGATACCAACATCGAGTAGCAATACGGGACACGGATTGAAAAGATAATCCTGTCTTGGCGCAAGTATATCTGAACATCTGTTTGTATTACTATGATTGTACACCACAGCCTCATGGAGAGTCTCATTTCAAGAGCATCCATCCTGGTTTGATAATGTAGCATACCATACCTCTGGTCTTCTATGCGGAATAGGGCAAACAAAATTCAATTATCAGCATGCTCGCGGCATTCTTGAGGCATAGCAGGCTTGATACGACGACGTGTGGTTCCAATTCGTTCCATTCATAACCAAAGAAAACAAGAGGTACACAGACGGGGATCTAGCAAAGCATTCTACAAGTGAGCCCGTCTTTGGGGCCCAAACTTACCTGACTCTAAGCCTTGCCGACGCAAGCGTGCTGCTTAGTGCTCACAGCGACGCTTTGCCCCGCGGCTCATACGGCAGAAGCAGCGCAAGTGCGCCTGCACCCATAATCAACGCACCAGATACCCAGACCGGCACGGCGGTCTGCAAATTCGCATAAAGAGCGATCACAGGCGCCTGGGAGGACCGTTGTACGTGAGTGGAACGCCACAAAGACCATGGGAGGATGATGACGCACGAGGATGCCGAACATGCGTGTGGCGGTGGCGGTGAGGCCGTTGCCCGTCCCGCGATCTTTGGCAGGGAAGAGCTCAGGCGAGATGGCGTAGAGCACCCCGTACATGATCTGTCAGATGGTTGAGTACCGAGATCGAAGTATACAGGACCCGAGTTTGGACTTACGTTACTGAAGAACGAGTAACTACACGAGTAATGGTGTGGAGGCAAGATGATCAGCATTTGTGCGTCGATGTCGTTAAGTAGGCCACTTACCCACAGTTCCACCCCAGGAGAGCATCCGAGTTCCTGGCGGTGGTACTCGCAAATAAAAACACGCCGGTGAGCCCTTCATTTCGCGGGGGGTCGTTGAATAATGTCATCTCGTGCAGAAAAGACTGATCACTTGCCCGCGGAAATTGCCAGGGTGCCCCGCCGTCCGCCGAGCAACCGCTGCTCGACGGCCCATCCTGCTAAGAAAGCGCCAGGTATGCCGAGTACACTCAATATCACTTGCTGGAGAGACATCAGCAAGGCTCTTACTGTATATCAATAGCTCACTCACGTTACGGTATGTGATATAATAGGTGCTATCGCCGAACTTCGCACCTCGGCTTGCTAGAAGATATGGCAAGAAGTTATTGTATAATGTAGAAGCGAGACCAATGATACCTGGGGGAGCTTGTTAGTCCGCGTATATAGATGCTGGGGAAAGGACCCTTACCCCAAAGTGAGATGAGAAGGCTTGTCGACCAAGCGAGTTTGCGGGTTTCGAAGAGGGCCTTAACGTGATCGATGGTATAGTCCGAGCTACGACTGAATACCTTCGGTGTCTGCTGCAGGCCGTTCGAAGGCCCATGGCGTTGGCGGGCAACCTCTCCAGCTTTCGTGAGTTGTTCCACTGTTAAGCTGCATGGCCGTCCGTTGTATGTTGCAAGGCGCTGTATGACTGCTACCGCTTCTTCATCATGACCCCGTCCAGCTAAGAAACGAGGGGATTCTTCAAGCGTGAAGATGAAGAAGCGGAGGCCCCACAGGACAAGCGTACAACCGCCGAGTGTGAACAGCAAGTAACGCCAGCCCATGTTTTCCGAGCGCGTGCAAGTTCCGGGTACAGCATTCTGCGGGCACGAGAAGTTCGCGATAAGCGGCCAGGCAACCTATATCCCTGATTAGAGATAGCCACGTCGTTTTAAGATGGAACTACACTTACCAGGTTCACAAAAAGCTGTCCAAGGGACCACCATATCGATAGGACGGTCAGGAGGTACTGATGAGAACCTGGGACGAAGTCTGCAAGCATCGTGAGAACGTAAACGAGATGATGAATTCAGTGGCAGGCGTACCTAGGAAAACGGCAGAGTCTACTGGGAGATTGCCACCCACACCCACACCAAGGACCGCAAGCAGAGATGCAAGTGTGAGGAAGCTATTGGAACCCCCGGCCGCTAAGCCAAAGATACCGGCGATGAGGAGCGTGATATTGAAGGACCATCTGAAAGAGACGTTTAGCATTACCTACGCTGCTGGATAGAGACATTCTTACCTTCGCCCCCATATATCGCAACCCAAGCCCCAGAATACCGCTCCGACGAAAAGACCGATGTTCAATGCGAGCGAGAGGAAAGGACTTTGAAACTGGAACTCGCTGACGACCGGGCTAAGGATGAGTCCTCCAATCAACTGTGCATGTTGCTTCTTAGTCCCTGGTGCAACAACATCCTAGATATCACGTACCGGCCAGACGCTATCACTGCAATGCCATCAGATCAGCATGAAGATACTAAGGAAAGGGTGCACGTACGCGAACCAGCCAAATCCAGCCACGATGAACAGATACCACTACCCGTAATCATCAGCTGCATGAACATCGCTCCAACCACAAACCACGTACTTGATATCTACCCATCCCAATCTCTTGTATTGCAGCGTTCAAGAGCCGCGCCTTTGCCTGGTACACAGGGTCCACGGAACCTTCCTCGTAGATGTCATTGCTCGCGTCTTGGACGTAGACATCTTGGAGCTGATCGCTCTGCCCATCGTTATCCTTCACCATGTCTGACGGATCTCGAGAAAGGGTCTTTTCCGTAGTCATATTAGGTCGGTGTTAGGAGGAAAAGGTAGATACGAAGATCTGAGTCAAGCATGACCGGCGCACCGAGGCTTTATGAGCGCCGCCTGAGAAACCTCTTTCCTGTTTGACTCCCACTATCATCTTCCACATGCTTCCAATCCAATCCACGTCCTGCGCTATGTAGCTCCGTCTTATATACGCTTAGGCATGGAATAACACAAGGAAGAGTGAGCAATCTCGTCGTAATGAACAAGGGCAGATACGTGCTAGCTTAGGAAAGGGATTGCTGTTGCGCACAGGAGCCCTGAGTAGACCCTAGAAAGGCGCTTTTCGTGATAAGTGAATCTCTTGACATACACGATCACATTATATCCCATGGCTGACCATCGTGATTGTCCAGCGTTCATAGATCATGTTGTATTTCCCGATACCATGCCGTAAACATGCGTTTCTTCATCATGGGACATAAGCTAGCTCGACGCATGTCGAAGTCGCGCTCACTTATCTGGATGGCCAACCACCCCTACGGCCAGCGTTCGGTGGGATCACATCAAAGACTATCTAACTCACACCCGCCTAACTCACCCTGCTCTTGTATGATGAGGGAGGAGGACACATAGGACATTGTCAGATATACGCGTCTTGGCAAAGCAAGATCGTTAGCGGGGAAGCATGTCAGCCAGGAAACGAGTACGGTCCCTTTATACTTGGCATATCCTGCTCCAAAATGACTTGGGCTGTGTTGCACACGTTTGATTTCCGGAAATGCTCGTGCTACCAAGGGTCCGTTGATACCTAGTATGGTCTCTTCGGACCGCGGCGGCGTTCTCATCTTATTTTGCTGTCGGCCACTTCAACAACTTGGAAACGAGCTTGCCTTTTAACGACGGCTCTCGAGCAAAGTCAACATGTCGACACTGTACACAGATGGTACGCACAACCTCTCATCTCCTGTGGCTAATTCACGCTATTTCATAGGCTATTTGGGGAGCGACTTATCACTCTTTCGTTGAGTATCCACCAAGCACTTTATTTCATGGGACCATCGTTCCTCAACAAGTCTCTACGCCTCAATCGCTTGATTCCTTCCAACCTCTGCCCGCGATCCAGTTCTCCGTCAACGGTCGCTTAGGCATATCTCTCACTGACGCCTTGCGCAAAACCTACGAAGGTCTCCAAGCGGGGTCATTTCCTCCATCAGTATTCGAGTCAAGCACCCATGTCAAGATGCATATGTTGGTGAGTGTAAAAGGGTCAGTATAGCGTCTGTATCCCATCATTTCTTTGTCTGCAGTGGCCGGGATACCCTCTGTGGAGCGGTACGGTGCAGGTTTTCGATCCTATTTCGCCGGCCCACCGATTGAACTTGCAAGAATTAGCTCACGCCACTGCTCGAGCAGTCCGTGAATTTGTAGCGGTGGGTTCCTCTACATCTCCCCTTTTTTCGCGCATGTCCTAAGTTTTGCAACTCAACGTGTCTCGTCTACAGGTCATGGCTCATGTAAAGTCCACCGAACAACCAGACCACTGGTGGATTGAGTTGGTGCCTTTCGACACACTCTATCTCGTCGAATTACGGAACGTAGCCCACGATTGCTGGCAGCCCGTCTTGTGTCGTAGACTGGGATGAAGCCATTTCCGTACGCGCCCAGAAATCCGTCTGTCTCCGCATATTTCCGTTCCTTACATCTTCTAATATCATTGCTGTCTCTGGGCAAATTAGCCACCCGGTCCTCGCGCATTCACTACAGTTTCGTGTGTATCTTCGAAGGAGCTCACGCGTATACATTCCCCTTGAATTTAATATACATTTATGATGTTCGAAAGTAATGTTTTATTTCCTTAAAGTTGACCGAGTTCTAGCCCCTTCTAATTATAGCCGACGCTGCGGGTGGCAACAGGAAAGACCTCAAAGGCCGTAAAGCATCGTCCCACATTCTTGTTTCTCAAGAGGTCAGAGATGCTTTTTCATAGCATGTTACTGCTCGCAGGTACTGACCATACTACCTGGACTTTTCTCCAGCAGCTTCTTGTAAAGTTTATGGCTCTGGAGCGCATCAAAATCAAGCGGAACTTTGTCTACCGAATTGCACGTGCGACCCTTGCACGCTTCTGAGGCCTTCTTGGACCGTGTTTGTGAAGGCTTGTTGAGTACACTTGTGCAACATTGATCGTGCGACGCACTATTGGACCGGGCCGGAATCCGTCGTAGGATCGAAGACCAAACGGCGTCGAGTAGAAGAGTCGGTTGCCACCTGTCCTCACGCTTCTTTCCTTCGAGATTCGCCGAGGCGCTCGCCTTCCCCAGGGTTCGCTCCCCCAGTGGTCACAACCGTTCAATACACGAGGCGGTCGGCGCAGTCAATGTATCGCACGTCGTACCACAACCTCCTGCTTTTCCAGCTCACCGCTCTCCATCTCGTCCAAATGTATCTTTGGCCCATAGTCTCCACGCCCAAGACCGCTTTCGAGGTGCGCCGAGATGCACATTCACGCACCAGCTCGCTGTCTATGTAGGGCCTACGCACCGCCTACGACAGGTAGGATGAGGGTATATAAGCTCTGCCTCAGGCTCTCTCGCTCTCCATCGCAATCGTCTACACCAGTCGACAACTCGATACCTCACACACTACAAGATGTTCGCCAAGGTCGCCTCCCTCGCTGTCATCGCCGCTGCGGCGCTCTCTGCCAACGCCATCGCGATCGACTCGTGCATCCTCAGCTGCTCTGCGGCTGCTGCCTCCGCTGCGGGCTGCTCTTCCTAGTACGCCTTTCTCCCAAATCCGAGCCATCGCATTGCTAACATGCCTCTCTTTTCTCTACAGCGCTGACCTTGACTGTGTCTGCACGAACATGAACTTCCAGAACGCCGCTACGGCCTGTATCGAGGCTACCTGCTCCGCCGCCGACCTCACTGCGGCGAAGGCCCTCCAGACGCTCGAGTGCGCCTCCAGTACGTCGACTTTCCCAGTCCTACTATCCCTCTCTCGCTGACCGCCATCTTCTCCACAGTCGTGAACAGCCTTGTCACGGGCAAGAGCCTCTAATTGGCTCCCTGCGCGACACCGTTTGGAAGCGGCTAGCACCAATAGACGAAGTGATCTCACTGTACTATTGATCAGCATTATGTACCACTATGCCAAACATGCACACTAGAGTTGAACGTTACAATCTGTCTGCTGCTCCGATCCTCCACTTGCTTCATCACTCCTTCGGTTTGAAGGCGATTCACTCACATACTGAACTGCCAGAATCCGCATATGCCTCTCCTAACAGATAGCAATCCACGGGAAATCAAACAGTATATGGAGTCATAGAGCGACATGACAGTATAATTGGTATGTAATAACATTAACGCAAGAGGTATAGGTACATAATAGAGCACATGCTCACGTCGAAAGGCTCTATGGTATTGTCCGCACGGCACAACGGAGTTGCGTAAATTTTGAGGAGCGAGCAGCCCATGCTGGCGTAGCGCGCGGATATTGAACCTCCGATCAGGATATCCATATTGTCTGTTGCCCGATAACCGTCTCAAGGGTGCGACAACGTGTGGTCCAATGAAGGGAACTGGCATTGTCGTAGACAGATTCCGATATACCAACTGATGTCACCACGAGTCGGGGTCGACGTCATTTGGAATGTCTTTCAACAGACGCAAAGGGGATATGAGCTTCTCGCCTTCACTAGTCTCTATGAGCTGCCCCCACGATCCGTCCTGATCTCTGTAAGGTAGTAGCGCGCCCTCCTTGACGCGACTGGGCCACGAAACGATGCTCTCCGCCACTTCCGGTGGACGATCCATGGGAGGGTGTACTGGCGGGACAAACTGGATGGGCTTATGGATTTTGAGGACGCGGACCACAGCGGAGACACTGCCATCGGGGAGTCGCATCTTCTCCAAATGCGCTTGGATGATGCCTAGCAGCGCCCAAATTTCAGTTTAGTTCGGTGCGACTTCGATATGCATCTGATACCGGACTCACCAGTAAAGGTATCCTCGAACCCGGCTCTCTTCCAACGCGGACGTAATACAGGCTCTCGATAGAAGAACATCAAGTACTTCGTCACAACGTCCTCCCCGTTCTCATTTCCCAATATTATCAGCTGCTTGCGCTGCCCGGTATTCGCAAAGTCGATCCAAAACGGCTGGCGGTAGGCGAACACAAGTGTTCTGAGCGGGTTCAGAGTCTTCAAGTCCCCGTGTTCGCTCTCTGAGAGATGTACCTGCGCACGGAGTTTAGACGAGAGCGCCGCACATCGTTCGATCATCGCTGTGTCGAGCATGCCATCTTGTTCTAGCAGCGGGCGAAGCGTTGGAATTGTCACTGCGCCGAAGATGAGCGGGTCCCGATGGACGCTCGGGAAAACGGAGAGTTTGTCATGTCCAAGTGCAAAAGCTTCCGAAGCGCTGAATTTGTCTGGCGAAGGTAGAGAAGGACAAACGCGGAAGCGGACGGTGTAGAGTGTAGGCGGTGCCCACGGAGGTGGCGGATGCAGGTAGAGAAAGCCTCTGGAAGGTTTACGAGTATACAAGTGAAGGGTATATGGAGGTAGTGGTGCTGAGTCTTCCAATGTGTTTACACATTCAACCGTAACGGAACGTCGACGTTTCACCCTAATTATTTCGGCCGTAGTGATCTTATTGGGGTCCAGCGTATGTAGGGTGAAGCTGCGTCGCTGTACTGCTGGTGGTCGGAAGCGTCCGCCTGTGGATTTGCGTGTAAGATGCACAAGGGTGTGTAGAGTGTGGCATACTCACGTACATGAAGGCTCCCACATCCTAAGATAGCTGCGCTGAGCGTTGGTTGAACGAACACCTCTCACGACGTATCCCGAGACCTCCCAGAACATCCGGTTTCGCCCCTCCACTTTCTTGACGCTCCGGAGTCTGACGGCGTTCCTCTAAAATATTTCAGATATAGAATGGTGTTTGTCTAAGATACATGGAGTGAAACTCGATGCGGACGAGCAGAACGGACGTCGTGAGTTCGTGGTCGTGTAAACGAAAATACAAATAGCGCTCGAAAATGCTAGCGTGCGATCAACTTCCACGTGGTCGCCACAAAGTGTCTTCCACACCCAGTCCAGACTTGGTTCGGTATCTTGCACATAGCGGCGTCGGATTGTTGTTCTGTGAACGCCGAATATCTAGTAAACTTGTAGATGCATGACGGGATGGACTGCAGTGTCGACTTATAGCCAAATTCAAAACGGTAGCGAAAGCTTCTTGTAAAGACGAAATCGTCGGCGAGGCTCTCGCTCATCCTAGTGACTCCGGAAAATATGAATCAGACTGAAGAAGAACTCTCCTTCATATAGAGACACAGGATAAATATTGCCAGAAGCAGAGCGTGAGCGCACAGCGGTAGCCAAATGTAGTGTATCAGAATCTACATATCGGTGTAGACGGGTCCTCGTGAGGAAGACTTGCGGCGAATGGTTAGTAGAAAGGTCAACACAAGCAAAGTGAAAATATGTTGATAGAGTCTCCGAAGCGGAAACGAAAGCTGAACGACGGTGTGCTCTGCGGCCGAGATAATCGTACCGAATGCATCGTACTTACAATGGTGCAGAAGACCAAAGTTCGTAAAGATCCGGCACCGCAGTTTCTTGACACGCGTAATCGTACCGCGAGAGGATTATGACAGAGCGATCCCACAGTACAAGACTATTGGATTGTGTGAGTAGATGGTCGAGTCAACGAAAAGCGCCTGTTTTTTGAGTCTCGATATCAGTGATGTCTATCGGATCGACTTCAGCACCACTGTTGCTAACGTTGCCACGCCCAGACGCCTCCATAGCTTCAATGTCCATATGCGACCTCCCAGAGGGGTCCGGCATATCATCCAGCTCCGTATTCGCATCTGCACGTTCGGTTTGCGCAGAATTACCTTCGCTTTCCTGGCCTTGTTCATCGTGCTCCATGCGATCTTCGGTGAAGTCCATCGGCTCGCCGATGTTGTCCATGACCTCATCTAGCGTCGGCATGCGAAAGTTTGGGACGGAGAATCGAGATGAGTGATGATTGTCCGATGGGATGGACGAGGATGAGTCGACTCGGCGGAGGTTGATTATGAAACGTGTGAGGAGCATTAAAGTCAGGCTACAAAAGGTTAAAAATGTCCGGACAGAGGAAAGTGGACATACATGTGGAACATCTCAATCAATACTGCGCCTATGGGTCCGATGACTGTCATATCCTGCAAATGGGCACAGTCAATAAGTGAGAAAAATAGACCATGCACACCTACATTTGTCGCAAGAATGACACCCATTATGTCGTCCAGAAGTATAAGACTAGATTATTCAGAGACTTATCCTATCCTTGGCTAAAGTCAAGTATGAATACGTACAGAAAGAACAGGCTCCCTAAGATGTGGATCCGTTAGCTGTGTTCCGTGCGCTGAGGACTATCAACGCACCATCTCGCAGGAGAACCTTGCTCAAGGTAGTTGCGAGTTGGAGCGAAGCCGCTTGCTGTACTTGCCGCACCGTCTTGAACAACGTGATAGAAAGGGTGATTGCGGCTGATACGATGCCGCAAACAGAGCAGAGAATGGACACTGGCAGCAGGAATGTGAGCCGACGTAGATCTAAACACACGTCACGTACCCCTAATTTAATCAATCACGGTTGCCTCCTGCATTAGTAAGCGTAACTAAAGCGGCCACCTAGAGGGACGTACCGTTGGATGATGTCTCCAGATACCGAGAAGCCAGTTTGGAAGCACGATGATCCCAATACGGGATCTTCAACATAGGCCCACGTTTCGGCGGAGACTACATACTGGCATCTGCCACTTTAGGACAACTTATTTTGTGCGGAGAAAATTCAGACGCACCGTGTTCATAATAAATATCATGAGTACTAATGCAGCCAGTATCCATGTGATGATCAGTTTCCCAGCATGACTATGCAATAGGGCTATACTGCGCAAAATTGTGAACACTAAATTATCAATGAGAAACAGCTCCCATAGGTTTATAGGATGCGTACATACCATGGAGCGGGACATCTGGCATCGTGTCAGAAAAGAATTGGAGGAATTTTGTAACAAAGGTACTGTTACAGCTAAATGCCAGCCTTTCAATCGAGCCTGAAATAAACTTGCTCTCTTCCGCGACTTACCTCTACCATAATTAACATCAATATTATTAACGATCGCTCGAAAATGCGATGATGAACTTGCCTGGGGACTGTACGGAACAATGGATACCAAAACGAGCGCCAAAAGAAGGTAGCGATTGGACAAGAAGACCCAAGTAGCCGCACTCTTTTTGCGGTTACGCAGAAAGTCCGCCTCGTATTTCAAGGTGACGAGATGCTCATAGCACACTAGCGCTGCCAGATACAAACGTAAGCCACTGTCTGATGGATACATCAAGGATGGAATGAGTTACCTGTGGCGGAGGTAAGGACGTAGCTAGTGAGGAGACTGCGTCATCGATTAGTGTCCTGCACTATGGGAGGCGTCAATCCCTTACTCGGTTGTGTAGGCGTTGACCAGGGCAGCACTGGAGTCCGACGACATGGCAGAATCAGTGAAAAGTACGGGGTAGCATAAATAAGCTCTCATCTTCGTCTCTCTCTATATAGTCGGTGGCTCATCCACTGTCGCATAGGAGGAGGTTCGTCACTCGACTGAGGCCGCTTCGCGACAAAGCGTTGTTAGGTCCCTCCTGTCGCTCAAGAAACACCGCGTTTCCGTTAGACAGATGGTACTATGCAAAGTGTGATACGTCTGCAGACTGAGTAAGGTAAACCTGAGGCCTCACCGTAGGCGTTTGTGATTGATAAAACCGGGTCGAGACTGGGTGATCGTTAAAAGTCACCGTTTCTGTTCAGGCGGGTGATTGAGAGTTGCTTGCCTGTCATTCGGACCTTCCGCTTCAGCTGATTTCGCGTGTATACTACGGAAGAAGGCACATGCTACACTCCCGCTGGTCTTGATTCGACGTAATGGTTACCTGCTTCCGTGCCATGCTTCGAACTGAGCGACTGGTACTGATGCCGACAGATCTTATGGTCGGCCTATCACATTCAACTAAGGGCCGTACGTTGCTGGAATGTCACTGCTATTCGCTATCTTGCTCCGTTGATATCCCGCTGGGGTGTTATGTGCAATGTGTTCATCACTGGAATCATCACAAAAGCAGATGTCTTATATAGTCTCCTGGGTTTGGAATTCAAGGTTCCTTGACACGTTGCCGATACCACCGAGTACTATTCATTGACACTGCCAGATAGATAAACCGCCTCAGATCAAGTAATGCAACAGACACTCACAGTTGCACCTGTGTTGCGACTACCCAAAATGTCTGTAAATGGAGGGAATTTGACTGCGACCCTGTGACGACCGCGGCCTGACCTCATCCACCGTGGTGTTTTGTCTGCCGGAGCATCAGCAAGCACATGATACTCTCCCTAAACGGGGTGCCCCCAACAGTCCGGATGATAAGTCTCTATGGGCGCAGCTGGAGCAAAGATCGAAGAAGTAGACCAAACCTCATGTTAGCAGCGCCAGCATGTCGGTCTCAAACGAATTCCACAGTGCCTTTTTTGATAATATGGTTCTTGTAGGTTAGGTATAGAAATCTCCCACTACGCACATAATGTTTGGTGGGTACAAAAGTACGCAATCAGTAACGAGTCAGAGTATTCGATCAAGATTCGAGTGACGCATTACAGAAAGGCAGCGACTCACAATGTTCCAAGTCCCTTACCAAAGCTAACAATAATAAGAGAACGAGAATCGAGGGGTAGAGTTGGAAGGATGACGAGCTAGCACAGTCAAGCAAAGCATCACAGACGCTGTAAGCCAGGCTTGAGGAGGACGAATGTTTGTCACGTCTTTGAGAGTGTGATGATGGTCGAGCGAAAGAACCTTGAAAGCGTGGAGGTCCTCACGCGCACGCTTCGGCCGCGTGCGCCATCCACGCCACAAAGTTATTTCTTCCCGTAAGTGTGAGTATGTCACACGTCACAAGGCGCGCCGGTTTACTTATTCGAAATAGTACAGTAGTCGTGATTGACTATCTTCCCCTTCCACTCGCATGTTTCAATATCGTTACTATCGTCTCATTTTGTCACATAGATACTGAAACACTGATTGCAGAGACTGAACACTGGTGACTGCCAACGCCCTGATCAACGGCAGGTTGCGCGCTTGACAAAAACATGATATCAGCGCTTGTCCCCCACGTGGCCGCCACAAAAGAGCTTCCTCGCTTTGCAACGCTTGTGAGAGGGAACAGTTGGTCAAGACTCTTATTCGATAGAGCAAGAATCAAAGAGTTCCATCTCATATATGATTTGTTGACAAATAAAAGAAGCATAAATAGTATGAAACCTGTGTGCGAACATACAATAGTCGAATAAAGCGGTATACGTTCAACATCTAGTAGATGCGGGCTTTAATCAGGTTCGGGTTGGTGATTAATCAAAGACAGTTCAAGAATAAATTCCAAGAAAATAGAAGTTAAAAAAAGGGAGTAAATATATAAATCCAAGAGGGAATAAATAGTCGAATAAGCGTATGTTCTGCAGTGTCTGCGCAGGGCCACAGCTTCTATGAGGAGTCAAACCATAAGAGCAGGGCTTATGCAAAGCTACACCGTCATACCAGCTCGTTAGAGCATGAAATGGAGAAATTCAAACTAACGAAGTGCACCTCTTGCCGTATCTCAAAGCTCGTGATGTCTATGACATCGACTGCAGCATCGTTGTTGCCCCTGTCGCTTCTAGACGTCCCTGTGCCCTCTAGGTCCACATGCATCTTTCCCGAAGTGCTGGGGATGTCCTTCTGGGCCGTATCCCCGTCTACATTTGCTCGTGCATCGTCGCCTTCGACCTCCTGACCTTCTTCGCCATCTTCAACGCAGTACTCGACAAAGTCCATCGGCTCGCCGATATTGTCCATCAACGCAATCAGCGTCGGCATGCGGAAATTCGGAATTGAAAATTGTGAGGAATGTCGGTTGTTGGATGGTGTGGACGAGGGTGAGTCGACTTGGCGGAGGTTGATGATGAAGCGCGAGAGGAGTACTGATATCAGGCTAGAAGACGTTAGACGTGCTTGCACAGAAATGCGGAAAAACATACATGCCCAACATGGTCAGTATGAAGCCTAACGGTCCAGACTATAAACAGGGAATGGAATGGTCAATCAGCGATTATAATAGAGCATAACAACGTACGCTCTTCGCAGCGGGAGTGAGACCTAGAATGTTATAGAGGAGGACCACGCTGCACAGTTTCAGGAATCCTTTCGTTCCACTGACTAAGATGTAGCATGAGAACCTACAGGAAAAATGAGCTACCTAAAGATACCAGCTCGTTAGCTGCCGTTCCAATCATCAAAATTGGCAAGCGCACCATCCCGCAGGAGAACTTCACTCAAGGTTGTCGCGAGTTGCAGCGAGGCTGCCTGCCGTACTTGTCTTGCCGTCCCGAATAGTGTGATGAGGAGGACGATTGCTGCTGAGGCTATGCTGCAAACAGTATTGGTAACGATCACTAACGACAGCGGTTTAAGTTTATGTATGCTAGACCAAGTTTTGTTACGTACATCTGAGTCAGGCATCGCAGGCAAACCTGGAATGAGCACGCAACATTGCGGCGACCGACCAACGAACGTACCGTTGGGTGACGCTTCGAGCAACAGAGAAACCAATTTGGGAGCACATTGGTCCCAATATGGGATCATCGACAGTGGCCCACGTAGAGATAAATCCCTCGTACTACAGGATGTTAGAGTATGACTAGCCATATACAAGGACCACTAGGGCGTACCACATTTGCTACGAGTAGCACGAGACTCAACGAGACTAGGATCCCGGTGACTATCAGCTTCCATAAATAGGTTTGCAGCAATGCAAGACTCCGCATGATTGTAAACGCTGTTAAGTGATCTGAGACAAACACCGCCGGGATCATTTTGTACACACCGTGGAGAGGTAGACCTTGCAATGCTTCGATGGATGAAACCAAAGATTTCACCACAAGAGGATTACTACAGCTGCGGATCTCGATGTTAGGCATCAAACCTGGCCTACTATCACTTGTGCTTACAGCTGAATAGACAATGTGAGTGGCATTTCTCTAGACGTCGATCGAGTCAATCACCTGGGGGCTGCCGTGTGTGATTAAAAATAATACAAAGGCGATGAGCGAGTATCGATTGGACAAGAAGATCCATGTCCCGACGCTGCTCTTGCGACTGCGGAGGAAGTCCGCCTCGTATTTCAAGGTGACTAGATGCTCATAGAATACGAGTGCTATCAAAGCCAGATGTAGGCGGGGTTCAGATAAGTCGAGACCAGCGAGGCAGTGGAGTGAATTACCTGCCGCGGCGTAGGCTGCGTAGTTGCTGAGAAGACTACGATATGAATTAACGAGTCTTTGAGCAATAAGAGGTATGGATCACTCACTATATTTCGTAGGCGGCGACCACGGATGCGCTGGAGTAGGACGACATGACAGAGTCAACGGAAGGTGTAAAATAGTGGTTATTGTGTCTTCACCTTCCTCTCCCTTCATATACCGCTCACTCGCTGTGTCATGTTCGAAAATATACAGAGACAAGCTCGGAGACTTGTTGACCGTGATTTGATCGTAACTGAGGCTTAGAGGGCGATGGCAGCATCTGGTTTCACGTATAGTCTCAGGTCCGGGTGGAGGACGTTGCCGATCTAACGGGTCAAGCTGAGAGCCTTAACTCGTTATTCGACGGCGTTGTGACTCGTGAGTACTTGAGTCGTGATTGAGCGCCCCGCTGTCCACAGACCAGGATTGAGAGCGCCTAGTGACTTTGTCACACAGGTCACAAAGCTCGTGAGTAACTTGCCGCAACGGACGGCGGACGCGTGCGACGTTTCTCTCATATTTCTTCCGACCCTCTCCTTTTCGAAGCCCCAGGCAGTCCACTCGATGTGATCATGAGCGTTGAGATCACATACACTTAACATGCTCACAAGTCTCCACCCAATTACGCCTACTCACGCTACCCGCTTCCGCACCTCTGAGCTGCCGGATCCGACGCTGACGGATGACTGCCTCATGCATACATTATCTTTCGGGCTCACCATCGGTGGAACAAGGCGAAGATCGTATACAGATCCTGCGCACGTCTGTGCGTTGATTTGAAGACATATAACGAACAGTGACGGAGTACAACTTGTGCTGCGTTCGTATTTACATTGTCGAGAAATCCATTGACCACAACAATCATCTCCTCCAGTTGAACCCCACGGTACCTGTACGCGCTACCGAAGTCATCGCGTACTGCTCCTCCACATCACCATGATACAGCAAGTCGATACACCACCTTCATTCGACAGGACGGTGGGATCTCCAAACACAGCGGTAGCGCAGCTGTTGACGGTTGCACGATCTATCGCGAGCGGTCGTAGTAAGCGGTGTAGTCTGTCCTTATGCGCCCCGGCGCATTGACCCTCATCGCATCGGCACGCATCCTGTTTGGACCTGGCGCCCGCTTGCGGGATAGTTTTGCTCAGGGCCTCCCAAAGCACTTTCTTCATCTCTGCGCACAGACACACCGCCATGTCACGCTTGCTGCACAAGACCCCATCATATTTTAAATGTCATTTGTTGCACGCATGCAGCTTAGGAACCCGCAAGGCATCCTTGCTCGATCATGTTTCGTACACATATCGAGCTGCTGCCTACTCATACCTGCTTTCCTAGCGCACCTGGGCAATTCGACAGTCACTGGTTCACCGGTCACCCCTAGGTTGATTGCATGGCGACGACAGGATAATTGCCCACGCTAAGTTCCGGACTACTAATACCTTGCTGCTCTGGTTGCTAAGCGATCCATCGCTTGCAGGCCGACCTTCGCCGCTAAACGTCCCACAATCCAGCGCCACGATATCAGTGCAGATTGATGCGTGGCACGCTTAGGACACCGGAGGTCCAATACGTCTAGTGATGCTGATGTTGAATAGGAACCGGTGAGCTATGAAACTAAGAGATTCGCTTCAAGGAATATTAATTCATCAAGCCGTTTGAACTTCCTTCACTAGGCTCGCCGCGGAAGAGCTGGGTATCCTGCTACCTTGCTAAATAGTCGTCAGCGTCTCGATCTCGCCAAAGTATCAATTGTATGCACGGGGCGAGCAGAGGTGTGTGGGCGACCTCAGCATTTAGTTCTTCCCTAACATACGGACTCTTCAGATCTTACAGCTTACATGATGTGGCGCATCATGCATCATGTATATGCTTGGGCTACATACTGTCAAGTCCTGGAATCACCCGATCATCTGCCCAATTAAACCACGTTCCGATCGGACTTTTTGCTGTCAAGCACCAATGTATAATTCGTGCACGACTGTGACGGACTTGCCGAGGCACAAGGAACGCACTTACGTCTGTCTTGCTGCTTTCTGCGCGTCTTATATAGGCCGCCCGGTGTCCTTCCCTACATCATACACCATCAAAGATTGAAGATTTGGCACTTAGCATACCGACATTCGACAGGTAGCTCGCGCGCATCGGAATGCAGTACACAAACCCAACGAATCATCTTGCGCAGAATTGTCTAAGCCCAAATTCAATCGTGATGCACATCAAATGGTATTCGGAAACCCGTCCGCGACGATCTGAGTAGACATTGTCAACAGCGAAAACAGCATCGTATGGGCATGAATCATGAATGTGTGATGCGTGATGGTCGAGCTGTAAGTTCGATATACTTAAGCAATTGGGCAGGAAGAATCAAAAATTGATCTGGAAGACGGACAAGGATAAGGAGCTCCATACGGTCCGTTTTGGCACCCGACCTCTTCCCATGGCAGGGCACAGCTCGCTGCTAGCCGCGCTGCGCCTGTCGACAGTAATGACTGAAAATATATTTGTAGATGCGCTAGTGATCTGAAGTGTAATGCGGACCATCGAGGGTGGTACTGCTGGTGATTACGGACAGGTCTGAGGTCGCACGCTTGGCTCGAGCATGGGATCAGCGCTTTCCGTCCACGTGGACGCCACAAAGGAGCCTTTTCGCTTTATATAGCTTGTTTCTCGAGAGGTACGATATCCAAATCCTTGGCCGTGGAAGATAACCGTAGATACAATAAGTTTACTGAATACACATAAAAGTATACGCATGCCTGAACGGAAGCAAAGACAATCAAATTGCTAGGTTAGATTTGGGCGTAATTTGATACTACGGTACATAACCAAGGACGTCAGTCCTGGCAGCCTAGAGTTGATGTACAAACTCGCATGTATGTTGTTCCAATCTCAAATAGAATGATTTGGACTGAAGCGGAGCTACACTGGAGTGAAATTAGAGTGACCGTGAGTAAGAACACTGAATCAGATACTAAAGGCAATATGGCGTATCGCTTCATGTATACCACAATGCAAGACATTTGTTATATCGATATCTACGCTGCTTCACTGGAAACACTTTCAGAAGGACCTATGCGCGCGATGCTCGTGTATGGTGTCTCTGCCAGGCGGCTCGGGCCGGCAGTATTCCTCCACTCGGCACTCGGATCCGCGTCGTCGCGTTCGCACTCCTGAGCTTCGTCATCGACGCGGTACTCGATGAAGTCTATGGGCTCGCCAAGATTGTCCACGACCTCGTCCAATTTCGGCACGCGGAACTCCAAAATGGACAATTGAGACGGGCGACGGTTGTCCGATGGCATAGACGAGGGTGAGGCGGTCTGGCGGAGATTGATGATGAAGCGGCAGAGGAAAATTGGGGGCAGGCTGAAATATGTCAGATGTGTTCGCGCAAGAAAAGGTAAGACACACATCTCGAGTAACGGAATCAGCACAGTGCCTACGGCTCCAGCGAGTGCCACATCCTGCGAGTTAAGCACAGAACAGTCAACAAGGAAACAAAGAAAAGTACGGATGCTTACATTTGTAGCATCGATAGCATCGAGAACATCATAAATGAGGACCAGACTGGCGTAGCGCATTATTTTGTTATTGAGCCCAAGGCGAAGCATAGATGCTTACAGGAAAAACAAGCTGCCTGAAACCCAGGCGTGAGCTGTATTGCGATTATCAATTTGTATGAACTCACCGTCTCGCAAAAGAACCTCGCTCACGGTGGTGGTGAGCCGAAGCGAGGTCGCTTGCTGTACCTGTCGCACCGTTTTGATCAGCGTAACGACGAGCGCAATCGCAGCCGATCCAATGCCGCAAATATTGCTGACAGTAGCCACTAACAATAGAAACCTCAGTTTCTGTGTACCATGAACAATAGTATTGTGTACCTCTGAGTGCATGTATCCGTTCATCACGGTTGTGCCCTACGTCAGTGAGTAGCCCCAGTGAGATTATTTCGTAACGTACCGTTGAATAATGCTTGCGGAGACAGAGAAGCCTGTCGAGAAGCACGATGATCCCAATACGGGATCGTCGACATAAACCCACGTTCCGGTGAAGGTTGCATACTGCGAAATATCCGTGTAAGTCAGATAATAATATTGTACAATCAATGCGAGAACGTACTGTATTCGTCACGAACAGCACGATAGTCAACGCGAATAGGGCCCCAGTGACGATCAACTTCCATGAACGGGTCGCAGTCTGCAGCAATGCGAGGCTGCGCAGGATCGTAAAACCTTTTATATAATCTGAGACGTTGATCGCTAATATCCGATATGCGCATACACATACCGTGAAGGGGTACATCCTGAATCGTTTGTGTGACGAAAAATAGCAGGTTTTCAGCCGGAGTATCGTTACAGCTGTGGGACCCAGTGTCAGATGCTAAATCTGGACCTCTATTGTTCGTACTTACAGCTAACAGGACAATGTCCGTAGTAGTCATATGAAAAACACGATAAGTGGAGTTGCTCACCTGTGGACTGGCGGGTGTGACTGCAAATACGACATAGGCCAGTAATAGATAGCGATTTGACAGAAAGAGCCAGGTCCCAACCCGCCATTTTCCTTTCCGAAAGAGGTCCGCCTCGTATTTTAATGTGATGAGATGTTCATAGCACACGAGCGCTGTCGTAGACACATGTAATTAGCGGTAGAATCGGCCGGCGGAGGCTGTAGAGTAAATTACCTGACGTGGCGTATATTGTATAGCTAATGAGAAGACTACATCACATATAAGCAACCTGAGCTGTACGAGGCGTCGATTCCTCACTCAGATTTGTATGTGGCTGCCAATCCTGCGTTGGATGACATGGTAGAGTCAACGAAAGGTAGAAATAGTGGTGATCGTGAACTCAACATGTTTGCCTTCATATACTCTGGTGGACTATTACCGTCTCGTGTTCAAAGTAAAGTCGCGAAGAATCACGACTCGGTGATGTCTGCCGCACAGGGAAATGGCCAGAGCATCTGTCACAGGCATATGTTGATGCATGATATCAGGAAGAACCAACCGATAAAAGTGGTGACACTGGTTCTTGATGCTTTGCGTGACATGCGTGACTATCACATCACGCTGGTGCTCGCAAGCGCTTTGCCTCCCAGGTGCTTGATACGAGCCGTCCTTCAAAACATGAGAGGAACTATACGGAACTATGATGCGAACTAAATTTATGAGGGTACTGGTGAGCTCTTGAGGAATACGTTTTGAAGAACATCTTACTACGATCAGTTTGATGGATATTGTCAGGTTGCCTCACTACCGGAATACACACTCTAAGGCTTCAATCTTGTACGCCTGCAGTGCAGCCACCAGACGCTTCACGCTCAACGCTGCTGTGACTTCGACATGGCCACATACACAGAACGAGTAGGGATGAGTCGCTGGCTCTCGCACTGGTCTTGCCCTTCCATGCGAAAACTTCAAGCAGCAGTTGAGAATCTACCTCGCGAAGGGATCCATGTGGCGGTGATGGTATGGCGTATTATGCACGATGCATGCCAACTCGAGTGCATCTCATCGGGCCCTGACAGCACGTCAATCTCTGTTTATCTAGGTTACCTTTCACTCGGACTTCCCATTGCGAAGCCAGGCACCGATCCAGGTTGCATGTGTGACTGACAGACCTTCCGAGGCACAAGGATAATGCATTCAATGATCGTCATCCGCCGCCCAGGATAACAAAGCCCATCTACCGGCTGAAACCATCACAATCAACGACAACAGCTCGCGCGGTAGCTCAGCACAAGTGATTTGGCCATGCACGTATAACATCAGTAATCAGGCTGATGTGATGATAAGTGTAGCGACTGTCGTGACATTGCATTATTCGGTACGGACTCGAGTGTCAGCTGTACGTAGAACAAGACAATAGATGCATGACATATCTCCAAAGGGAAAGCTAGTGCATCGGCATATACACTAGCAAGCAGATGCTGCAGTAATCACAACCAAAGAGGGGGCTAGCCAGCTCGAACCTGCCGGGGTTATGTCGCATTTATGGCTAGACAAAGAGCCTGTGTGCTATAGGTAACGAAAGCCATCCGCGACGTACAGGTACAACCCTCGGTAAATATGGGCATATCTCGCCCTACTCAGGCAAGGGGACCGGGCTAAGCCGGAGCTAGATGTCATGGTAGTCATTGGGATGGCACACCATGGACGAACATGTCATCAGACGTACCTCTTCGTGCATCACATCTGCGACATCCACAATGTCTGTAGCGCTGCCGCTGCCGCTACCAGACGTACCTACTTCCTCTACATCCGTATTCGATGCCATCTTCTGCGACTCCATATCCACCGCAACCCATTCATCTCGTGAGCCGTCATGTTCGCTCTCCCCGTCGTCGTCCCCATCGACGCGATACTCGACGAAGCACATCGGCTCGCCAAGGTTGTCTACCACTTCGTCTAGAGTGGGCATCCGGAAATTTGGCATGGAAAAGCGTGATGGGTGACGGTTGTCCGACGAGATGGAGGACGGCGAGTCGACTTGGCGGAGGTTGATGATGAAGCGGGAAAGCAGGATGTTTGGAAGACTAGAATGTGTCAGACGTCAGACGGGTTTGTGCAGGTAGGGGGAAAACATACATCGGGAGTATCTGGGACAATATGGTACCTATGGGCCCGCTAAATATCACATTCTACAAGAGCACCTGTCAAGTCCAAGAGCTGAGCAAAGGGTAACGTATACACACATTTGTCGCAGGGATAACACTGAGAATGTCGTAGAAGAGGACCAAACTGGACAAAATTATGGGCTAGTAATCAGTATCCACCACTTGTCAAGATTGAGTGAGGAACACTGACAGGAAGAACATGCTACCTAGACAGATAAATTGGTTAGTTGAGGCCGAGTCATCAAACATTATTAACGCACCGTCTCGCAGGAGAACTAAACTCAAGGTGGTTGCGAGTCGAAGTGAAGCTGCTTGCTGTACTTGCCGCACTGTCTTGAACAGCGTGATAAGAAGCGCTATCGCCGCCGATGCGATACCACAAGCAGCACCAGCGTTCAACACTGACAACAGCAACTTCAGCCGGTGAAGGTCAAAGTCAATACTGTTACGCACCTCTGAATACGTGTGTCATGGTTATAGCCTACATCAGTAAGCGGCACTGAAGGGATTTCCCCGAGGGACGTACTGTTGAACGACGCTTACGGGCACCGAATAGCCTGCGAAATAGCATGACGACCCCAATATAAGATCATCAACGTAAGCCCAGGTTTGTATAACATTTTCATACTGACAGCCGTCACAATAAGATAACCAAAAGGATTGTATGTGAGCGACGAGGACGCACCGTATCCACTACGAACAGCGCGAGACCGAATCCAACCAGGGTCCATGTGGTGGCGAGCTTCCATGAGCGGGTCTGAAGCAGTGCTATACTGCGCAAAACCGTGAAAACTGATAGGTAGCATGAGAGCATGACCAACGTATAGAAATGGGCGTACATGCCGTGAAGCGGGACTCCTTGCATGGTATCGACGAGAAAGACGACGAAGTTCTGAGCTGGGCCGTTTGCACAGCTATGTGTAGTATCACATATCAGGGATGCCTCCTAATTGGTCTACTGTTGATTGTGCTTACACCTAGTGAAGCAAAGTTAGCAGCAATCTTCTGAACATCGATGGAGGTCCTCACTTGTGGGCTGGCGGGTGTAATTGTGAACAGTGCATACGCAATCAGCAACAATCTATTGAACAAGAAGAGCCAGGTTGCGGCGCTCCTTTTGCGATCGCGTAGAAAATACACCTCATACTTAAGGGTAATGAGATGCTCGTAGCATATGAGCACTATAAGATACAAACGTCAGCTGCAACAAGAACACAGGGTGCAAGCTGTAAACTAGATTACCTGCCACAGCGAAGGTTGCATAGAGGCCAAGAATCCTACGAGATAGATGAGCGACTTGAGCAAAGGGAGGTGTCGAATCCTTACTCTGGTTTGTAGACGGCGAGCAGGGCTGCATTGGAGTCGGATGACATATCAAAATCAATGAAAGATGTGAGCAGCGTTAGTCGTGCGCTCACATTACCTCCCCTTATACCAAGCCGTCTCGCGTCCAGACTCCAGAGCAAGATGGTCGAGTGTCTTCAATGACTGAATGCGTGTGCACTTCCGGAAGGTCAAGAACAGCAGGCGATCGCCATAGTCCATCTATCATATATCAGCCCTGGATGGAACTTCGTAGCAGTTGCACATCATGATAACTAGCACAGTGTTGCTGCAAGGAACGTTTGCATGAGGCTTGGCAGCCGCTGAGAGTCGCTGGTGAAGCGGTTGAGTCGTGTGCGGTGGGAGCGGTGCTCGTCACATCACACCTCGCCAACGTCACAGTCACGGGCGCGGGCGTCCTTCTATCTCCTCCCTTTCTCTCCCAGTAGCCTGTGATACGTTTCTAAGCCAAGGTTTTCCGCTGCCTCCAATGCTTTCCCGCTGTCTTTCAACATGGACGGAGGTCTCAGCCTTGCAGATGACGAATTGAAAATGGTCGGCCGTTGTACGAAAGCTATGTTCTGGAAATCGGCACGTTATCAAGCCCTCAAGTTATCGCAGGCTGTCTGTATGCCCCATTCTTTCGAGGGTCCTTCGAACATCGCCTTTCGCCATGCATCCCCAACGCTTTGTTGCGATCTGTGCGATGTAGACGCTATCCATGCATCTAAGCTCAAGGGAGTGTGGATCCCAAGTGATGGTGCACAGCAAGCACATTCAATTATTAGGATGATCAGCCCGTAGCGGATACGGTCCATTTCCATGCAGCGAATACGAGCATAGTGCACAACTGATACTAGCCGCCCTTCCAGTCTCCCAGCTCTAGCTTGCGTCACCGCCCCTTCTGCGAGACGACGTTCGCACGTGCTACCGCTTCGAGCATCACTGAGAAAGACGAAGACCATCAGTGCACAATCACCATGAGCGATGAATGGACTCGCACCGCATGCAGGTATCGGCTCTCGTGACAAAACGCTGAACCAGAGCAGCCGGAGAAGTCTACAAACAGGGTACGGCGATGAAGGCATGCACAATCGGGCGTCGCGTTCATGTGATGCCTTGGCTGAGGTACTGGCAGATACCGCGGACGGCGGCACATACATTTTCGATACAATCAATTGTCGTTTATACTGAATCATACGTGCGGGAGTACCCCAGGACCGCGATTGCGATTGCGATCATACAGGAGCTGAGCTTTGTACTCGGCTGAAGAGAGGGCTTTTCGTCTTCGTAAGCCGTGTAAGCTATGCCAAAGATCGGAGTGCGTTGGCCGCAAGGTAGAATGGCTACCATCTCCATCATGAGCGGTACACAACGCGGGCTGGGGGCCGCATGGTAGCAGCGAAAAACGCCGCCAAGTGTGTTGCTCCCTTGCGTGGCAGGTCGTCCTTGTGGAATGCCGCACCACAGGCATGCTGGACGACCATAATGCTGACGGATATGATAGGCTTGACGAAATAAGGATAGTCGTTGCATTCGATCGGGCTTGAATGAGACACAGACAAGGTAGTACCGTGACGAAGACTGCAGCCGTGTTCGATGGATTCTCAATCACTGAAGATGGCAAGCATCACACCTCGCAAGTAGATGCCATATGAGGCGGTCCGGAGCACAAAGTCATTGGTGTTGTCAGCAGATGGCGCTGTTATTGAATTGGAGACCCCACGTGAGCAGGTACCGAAGCGTTTGGGAAGAGTTGAACGGCGATATTTCCACGGCTTTCACGAGGCAGGCCATCGACTCTATATGAGTCGACCGGCTTCAAGCGCATTTCGGAGTGGCCTCACGATGTTGCTTGAGAAGCCGAGATAACTCTTCCCTTATTTTCGGTAGTCGGTAGTCGGGTGTGGATCGAAGAAGGCGTCGGCGGCCACATAGCAGACCACGAATCTCTGAGTCACGGACGGAGCACCGAGATAGGCTGATAAAAGGAATAAGGTGGACATTCCACATGCGTAGGTATCAAGAAAGCACACCTTTTCTTCCTGCGCTGTGGACTAGTATGATCGGCAATCTGGCCTCTGGCATACTTGTAATCACGTTACCCAGCGTATCTGCCCCAGACAGGCCTGATATGATCTGCATTTCAACGAATGTCGCCACCGCCGTAGGAGTCCTCGCATAAGTGGAGGTCGAGCAGCTGGTCGGGATCTTCAACGCCGTCACTCTGTACCAAACCCGCATAAATTCAAGACGAGCGCGGAAGGCAGCGCCATCAGGATAAAATCGATGTACAAGACTTGAAGGGATAGAACATGGCGCTGTGTGGACCTCAAAGCCATGTACGCGCCGGGAGAGATGCCGCAGACGTGCTTTTTCGCGGTTCAAGGATATGTCCTACGTCCGCCGGATGCGAGCAACGAAAGAAAATTTAGGCTGCAAATATGGGTATAAGGGGAAGTTCCAGGCGATGTATTCTATGAGGAAGGAAATTGTCGGGGAAAATAGACCAGTCATACCGTATCATGCACGAGCAGCCGCGGTACTCACTCCTAGGTTCCACACGGACCGACATGTCCCGTGAGGCCACTCTGCTATTTTCTCCGTCGGTTGACAAATTGAAACTTTTTGAGCCCAATGACTTGCGGAACATCGTGGTGCGCACGTAAGGGGGTTTGAGCTTGATGGGCGACAGCACATCCAGTCAGAGGAAGAGATAGCGTGCGTAAAGCGAGAGGTAATATATCGCGGCGCGAAAATGACTGCATGAATGAGTTTCGCGGAGCTTTGGTTCGACGACCGATGAAGGAAGGTCCAAGGAAGGAAGGAAGACGGCGTTGAGGCCGCCAGGCGCCAAAGCGCTACAAGGCGCATCCACGTGGCATTCCCACGCCACAAAGAATACCCCGATTAAGAGGCGATGCTCGTACGATATAGCTACTATTGCTACCGTGCCACTAGGAGCAGTCCACATAGGTCTTCGGAGAGCTCGCCCACAACTTCCACTATAACTAACTCGATATGGGCGAGATTATGTGCTCGATAGAGAGGCTGTCATGGTTCTGAGTTGGAGTACTTTGACTTGACATCGATGCTCGGCGTCCAACACTAGCTAGTTAAGATGCAGATATAGGTCGTGGCTCGTGATACTACCCAGGTACAGTTCTCGGACATGAGCCTGTGCCCACGAGAATAATAACACAGAAGGAATCTCATAGCACATATAACAAAAACTTTCGTGAACACAATACACTCTGAGCGTTCGATAAAGTGTCACTATACAACGCACAATATTCGTATTCACCATAGATCCTTAGGCAACAAGTTCAGTACGTAGGACGTAGGGTTCGTGCAAGAGGTCAGTCATAGGACCTAACCGGAGCTTGGATGGCGACGGAACTAGCGATGGGCAGAAACGTGTCCGTGAGTAGGTCAAGTAATTCAAGAGCTACGGCTACAGCCTTACCGTAGAGTCTCATCTGACGCTATCCAAACAGATTGCATTGCGCTTGGCCGAAGCTAAAATGGTCACAGGTATTCAGAGTGGTGCATACAAAAGCTCAGGTAAGACGTACCTCCTCACGAACGTCGTTCGTGATATACCCGACATCCTCTGTAGTGCTGCTGCCACTGGTCTTAGACTGACCTGCAACTTCGATGTCCGCGTATGTAGCTCCCAGCATGCCTGATCTATCCTCTAGTGTGATGGTCTGGTGTGCGTCGCCTCCTCGTGCATCGTGACGCTCATCCTTCTGGTCTTCCGTACTGTTGTCGGTCGAATACTCGACGAAGTGTATTGGTTCACCAAGGTTGTCTATAACTTGGTCCAGAGTCGGCATGTGAAAACGAATGGTTGAGAATTGCAGGGGGTGGCGGTTGTCCAACGAGCTGCTGAAGGATCCATCAATCTGGCGAAGGTTGATGATAAAGCGGGAGAGCATAATCAATACTAAGCTGCAAGAAGTCAGTCATGCTCGTGCAGACGGAGAGAGGTCGTACATTCGAAGTACTTGGCTTGCTATGAGGCCCACAGGCTCGTTGAACGCCACATTCTAGTTACAATGGTTAGACAAGTTAATTGAATGCAACACGCATACATACATTCGTCGCAGGGATAATTTCGATGATGTCGAGGAAGAGAATTAGGCTGGATGAAATACAGATTGATCAGTTGTCATTGTCTAAGACTAGGCAGGAAAACCGACAGGAAGAACAAGGTACCTAGGCGTGAAACCATCAGCTGCATCCGCATCGTCGTGGATAAACGCACCGTGCCGCAGGAGAACTTCGCTTAAAGTAGCTTTGAGTCCGAGTGAGGACGCTCGTCGTACTTGCCGTACCGTCCTGAATAGCGTAATCGCAAGTGCAATTGCTGCAGACGCGATGCCGCAGATAGAACCGACAGTAGTCACTGTAGCGGAATGAGCCGATACACAGAGATAGAACAATGTTGCGCACGTCTGAGAAAAAGCGGTTAGTAAGCAAGATCAAAGAAAATGCCTTCAGGAACGTACCGCTGAATAGTATCCTCAGAGACAGTAAACCCAGTTTGATAGCAAGTTAAACCTAGAACAGGATCATCGATATAAGCCCATGTTTGGGAGAATTGCCCATCCTAAATATGAAGCTGTAAGGAAGGTATAAGGGAAAGACGAAGATCAAGAGGACGCACCGTATCCACTACAAATAGCGTAAAACCCAATACGACTAAGATACATGTGATGGTTAGCTTCCAGACTCGACTTTGCAGTAGCGCTAAACTGCGCAAAACCGTGAATACTGGTCTGCGGTATGAGGCTATGCGTACACAAATATCTCAGCTAAGCATACACACCATGAACAGGGACATTTTGCAAAGTTTCAGTCAAGAAGAGCAGGAGATTTGTTCTCGAGTTCTCGCAGCTTTAGTCAGGCGAATGTCAAGCGCGAAGACCACCGACACTGCAGTCGTGACTTACATCTGCACGTATCAGAATCAGTGCCAGTCATGTGTGAATCGGTTGAGTCGCTTACCTGCGGCCCAGGAGGTATGACAGAATAGACCACGAACGCTAGCAGCAGATAACGGTTGCATACGAAGATCCATGTTGCGGCGCTCCATTTGCGCGCCGAAAGGAAGTTTACCTCGTGCTTGATTGTGATGAGATGCTCAAAGCACACGAGTGCTACCACATACGAGCGTAAATAGAGGTAAAAAAAATACATAGTAGCCATGATGCGACTTACCCGCTAATAGACCTGACAATCCCCTCAACCTAGAACCTAAAAGGAACCTAAACCCTGGGTATATCCTTCGATCTGGTATCTCCTGGGTGGTTGGCACCTGCAAAGGGGAGTGCAGAGTACTCGTCTGAAGAGAAGTTGGTGTAGGAATCTCTACCTCTGGTCGTAGCCTCCAAATATGCACGAAGCGACTCGATCGCAGGGTAGTATGACTGCAGGACTGCTCGACTGCAAGGCTGGGTGGTCGTGCGACCGTGGGAAAGTCGAGTCGCGAGGTGATTCGATCGCGTAGTCGCAGAATGGCTCGATTGCAGAGTTATGAGGTCGTAGGCTTGCTCAATCGCGAAGAGAGGCGATGCGACGAAGAGTGTGATGCTCCGAGGTGTGTAGCGACTGGAAGCGACTGGAAGCGAATGGAAGCGACTGGAGATGGTGCGACGCGACTGGGAATATGGTCGAGTAGCTGTAAAGGGTGCAACAAGAATGACTAAAGTAGTATAGAGATGTGCAATGCAGGTGGTAGCGCGACCGAGGATAGAATAACGCAACTGGGAATGACGCGACGCGATCGACAGCAGTATGACGCGACTGGAAAGGTGTAATAGAGTCGCTGAGGGTGTAAGGCAGTCGCAGTGCAAGAGAGAACTGAAATAGAGTCGCAAGATGCAAGTAAAGCGGTCGACTAGGCTCGCTAACTCATAGAGTCGAGTCGCAATCGTGCTACAGGCCTTTAGACGAACCTAAGACATAGACACGACTGCTTGAAGGCCAATAACAGCCAACAGCTGTGCTAAGTCAAGGAACGATGTAGGGCACTGAGTAGATCACGTCTCAGACTTGTCTGGATCGCAAAGGGCTAGCACTCGAGTGGAAAGTGAGGGAGGGCGTCGCAGGTGCCCAAACTTCCCTGTGCTACCTGCTAAATACATGGTCTTATATACATTTTGGTCCCTACTGGTCTCGATCTAAGATAATGGCTCGAATCGAGGGTGAAAAGCGTCCAGAGGGCGAAGTGGGAGATGAGGATGAAGTCTAAGGAGAGAAACATATGTCAACTGAAGAATAACATAAGGGAGAACTATCTGGCACAAGTAGAGGAGTCATAGAAGCGATAGGACGTGCCGGAGAAACCAAGGGAAATAGTAGCATGTGATAGTGATGGTGCTTGGGCCCAGTGGCTCAGCTCGAGTGAAGGTCATGGAATGTGATGGAAGGTGGTCGAATCGAGTCGATGCAGTCGCCAAAGGCTTGCGATGAGTGTGCGACTGCAAGGGAAGGCCAGCGACTCTCGTGCGATCGCGATAGAACGAGTCGCAGTGAGGCTACAAGGGTGCGACTGGAGTCGCGCGAACGTTGCTGGGATGGTCCTGGAAAGGTAGTCGGGTGCTAATATGATCCTTGCGACTCGATTGGCAGCCTCGCGACCGTGCTGCGACTCTGGGAACGTGCGATCGCAAAGCCAGCGACTGGGAGGGAAAATGGTCCATAAACGATCGAGTAGCTGCGATGATGAAGGAAGAGATATGGTCGAGGTGCTTCCTGGAGCTAGTACAATGCTATATGAGTCCAATAGATGCTGGCGATTCACTTGCGACGTTCTTGCGACCGCTGGAATAATTGATCTATGCCACAAAGGAGGAGTTGAGTCGCTAGGTCAAGAACAGTCGCTACGAGGCCTGCCAAGCGGTCGCGACCTCTGAACCCTGTACCCATGTGTTATGCGACCGACTGAGTCGCTGCGACTGCCTCGGGGAGCGACGGGAAGCGATATTCAGTGACGTTCTTCCTGGTGCGACTGAGATCTGCTAGAACCTGCAATCGTTTGACTTCCTGCGATCCATCCATGCAATCGAGCGACCATGCGATCATCTGGGAGTCGAGTCGCGACCCAATCGCCGCGATCGCGAGCCATTGCGACCGCTATTTAGTGAAAATAAAATATAAGTGCGCTACAGCCTACTGCAGTCGTCAAGACTTCGTTCGGAGTGTACCGGCAACGCTGGTGCGCATCACCGCTATGGCGTAAACTGCGTAAGCGTTCAGAAGACTGCATTGCCAATTAGTGTCTCGGGTCTGTGCAGAAGTTCCTCATCCTTACCCTGATTCGTAGGCAGCAACCAACGCTGCATTCGTACTGGATGACATAGTAGTGTAAGACTGGATGAAAGGTAGGATTATGATGGGTGTATTCTCACTACCCACTATGCATTTGCTCCATATATCTGAGTAGTTAATCACCGGCGCCCCGAGGCTCATAGTCAAATGCACACTGGCTGAAGAGTTCCAACACCTGACTGGGAGCGTTCAATGATTGACAGATCCATCCGTAACACTGAGGAAGAGCGATGGCGGCGGACAGATGGGACTACACTTGGGGCATCGATTGGGCATCGACATGGTAGGCGACGAGAATGCCCGGTTGGAGTCGCGCTGTAATGCAGCAAAATTGTTAGACATAAAATAAAAGAAAGTCACATATCGAATAATAGGCTACGACGGGAGTCGAACCCGCAACGTATTCACTATGAGCACGTGTATGACACATAGCAG
>SWBT01000346.1:0-37308 GCA_005298045.1 Pleurotus ostreatoroseus | reverse complement strand
GACGCACCGTCCTTATCAAGGGCGTAGTTCCGCTCCAAAATGACGTCGAGCAACAGGCAGATTGGTACAGTCTCCTCAATAAGACATTTCTCCGATACTTGCTGATTGGTGCAGATATGAATCAAAAGCTTCGCAAATAGTTGCGGCGTGCGAGCGTCAGCCTGGTCAAGCTCAGTGAATACCTTGAGGGTGTCAATGTCGCCCCATGATACTTTTGGAACTTGTGTCCAGTCTCGTTGCTGAAGAAGTCGCAGAAGAAGACGATGGTGTCGCGCCGAGAGCCATCCGCGGATGTAAGGAACGAACCTAGTGTCCAACACAGGGTTCAATATGTAGCCTAGACACCAGGAGCGCGCCGGTCGAGAAATGTCTTTCCATGTGAGCCCCGATCGAAAGGCACTGAGACTTTGCACCGTGGCTCCTTGGGATATGCGTGTCCACTCCTCCATCCCGAAGCAGCCTAGTGATCGCGACAGATTCGTAAGTTGATGGCTAGACATAGTGAGAAAAGTCTGAATGAGAGACGTTCTTTCGAGATTGGCTTGCTCGTCTTTACCGCGTGAGAAGATATGCTGATATTCACGAGACAGCCAGAATTGACTGAGGTCGACGAACATGTGTCGACCAAGAGATTTGACGTAAGGGAGAAGAGTGTATTTGTAGAAAATATGAGTGCGCCTATCAGCGTTATGCCATGATATACGTCCAGAACGCGGACTAGCCCTTATAACACGTCGTCCTAGAGAGGTGAACAAGAATCTTCTGAGGAAAAGGATAACAGGTATGGCCATGGCAGCAAGGGGGTATGTCACGCACTGGAGTGCGATGAGGACCGTCGGCACGATGGGCGACTTGTACGGACAGCGGATTGTGAACAAGGGTGCTATTGTAGTTGCTAGAAACGCTAGCAGGGCAACAAGGGCTACGACACCAAATGTCACGGTGATGGTGGTATTCAATGACTGCAGGAGGAGGAAGAGCCCGACAAGGAACAGAACGACTGCGATTTGTAGCAGCAGAGGAAGCAGAGAGATGATGCTGGGTACCTGCCACGTCTTGAGACTATCTTGCCGAAATGCAAGCAGCTGCACAGCCCTTCGCACGGGCATGTCGGAGGGTACGCGGAGCTGACGCAGCCACTGCTGGGCGGCAATTGCGAAGAAGGCTGAGACGAGACTTAACGTGAGACTGAGTACCCAGAGCAGATTCACCGGAACCGCATATGACACAGGAGCAGGTATAGAGGAGGCGTCGGGGAGAGATATCGCGGGTGCAGTAGAGTTGATGAAGCCGGAGCCAGCCGAACTCGAGCTTGTGAAGGCTGCTGTGAATGCGGAGAGTTGGAGGGAGATGCGGGCCAAGAGAGAATTCGAAGTATCCTTAGGGTCTTGTTGTAGCCATTTGTACGACTCCACCGTGAACGCCGTCACAACTGCGGAGAAAAGCCCAGCCTATTCATGGGGATATAGCGAAAACAATAGCGCACATATGCAATAATACTCACAAAAACTAGGAGGTTATTCAGCTCGTCCTTCCAGCTCTCGATCGTCTCCTGGGTATGTTCCTTATTGGTATCGCGAACAGTCTCCCACACTTCCTCTTCATCCGCAACCTGTGTCGACGTGTTACATTTATAGCGGTCCCTAGCCATAGTGAGACACTCACCATCTGATCTCCATCAGCAAGAGGGTCGGTATTCTTTTTGGATAGGTTGGCATTCAGTTCGACGTCAGGAACGTTAGCCTTGTCTTTTGCTAGTTGTGCGACCTAAAGGGATACGCCATGAGATATTACTCTCAGCGACGAGACCCAGGCATACATACCGTGTTCGAGAGCGTCTTCATGGTCTGCCCCAGTTCTTGTAGCGTCTGAGCCATCGCGGATAACGTATGCGTCAGGTCCATCGCCGCTGTGCCAGGCTGACGATAACAGAACGTCAATATTTGTATCTAAGACATTTGCGTGCATACACCTCGTACCTGCATGCCATCGTGGCGTTCCGAATCGCCCATAAGTAGCGGGGGCAGCTATGAGACAGTGGAGGTAGACGAGAGAGAGCGTGAGGAAAATCAGAGCCTCGTATGCTGTACATACCGGGTCTTAAGGTTGCTTTGGAGTCTATGTTGTCGGAACGAGGCCGAGGTATGGAAGCTGTGAACGCAGCCCCTCCGTATGCTGAACTCTATACACACCGTGCTAACGGAGAGCCCTGTTTCGCAGGAGGAATTGGGGTTGATTTCATGTAATGATGGAAATAGGACAACACCTTGGTAACAAGGCCACCTGGCGCGCTTGCGAGCTTGTTGCTCCAGGTTGAGTGCATTGCGAGACGATACAGTATCGACTAAATATACTTGGCTGGAATCGTGGCGGGTTAGTAAAAGAGTATCTTAGATTACAATAAACCTTCTCACAGTTTCGTTCACATGGGACTTCTCGTTGACTGCGAACTCTCCCGTCAGAAACGCTGTATCGTATGTGGCAAGGGTCCGAGTAGACTCGTCAACCAGTCGTTCAGGCGCGTGCCCGCTTTCCGTCCGTTTTTGGTAGGTGGGATCAGGCGGACTATGAAACCGGGCAACGCGCCTTGAACGACTGGGCAAACTCGGGGCACTTTCACGTACCCCCCCTAAGGCGCTTAATACTTCTGACTCCCGCGACCATGTCCTCGACGTTGAATCGAGTGTAACGGCTCAGCACTGCACGGCGTGGTAAGTCAACTTATAAACGATTGTCTCAAGCTGATGTTCTCTCGCATATAATACAGTTTTTATAGTGTCTCCGTCTCATGTTGCGATACTAGAGACGGTTTTGCTGGCGGGTGTAGACTAAAGCCCAACCTGCCTTCCCCATGGTCGTCGTGTGAGTAACTTATGCGTTACGCTCATAATAGATGATTGGCTCATGAGATGTCTTTAAGTCAGATTCCGCTGCGTTTGTCAACATCGGACTCGTGATGTCGTCCTCATCGCGAAAATCGATGACCGGGGACATTGAAGTCAGTAGAGGTGTTTGAGCATGTCTACGACTGGAAGTAGTGCTGTACAGTGTAACTGAGAGCTCTCGTGAGTATCCTAGAACCATAAGTATGACACAAAACGCGCTACTGATCAACACATTGCAGATTTGCTGTTCATCACCGCGGTAACCCTACAGTAGGGGCAGTACGGGGCCGGGAAACAGGTGAGTACAACTTTCGTGACGATGGCCGCAAGATGAGCTCATCCGCTTTAGTCTTTACACAGTACATCAATGGCTACGCCATGAGTTAGTCTGCGTTCTTATTTAGCGTCACTAGGGCTGACTTGACCGTATCAAGCCCTCATGGTCATCTCCACAGCACTGTGGGCAATATTTGATGTTCCACTACGTATGTATGCTGATTGCCTTCGCTTTTTGCATATCCGGACTTTAACATGCATGAACTACTAGATCGCTATCGTGCGCCTTTCACGAAATCGCGATACTGGCCCGCAATCCGAGTTCTTGCTCCCCCTTAGTCAAGAGGGTTAGGCTAAGATCCTCGATTAAAGCGGTGTCCTTCCCCATTATCTTATATATTGCTCACATTCTGTCTGTTACACATAATAACTACCAGATTGTCATTATACACGCTGTACATAATCTTGATGTACGAGACTGAAGAGCGAAATTCTGTCAGAGGGTGCTCGCGCGACCTGCAAGTAATTAGCGCCTAAGGGGGGGTATACGAAACCGCCCCGAGTTTGCCCAGCCGTTACGGTAAGACTCGTCGGAGTTTGAACCGTAACGGCTGGGAACGAGCCTAGGGTCCGAGCGCTGCGTCCAATCACTGCGCGTGGCCCTGCAGGTCCCGGCAATCTCCGTGGGCGCCGCGGCCTATTCCTGAGCTGCAGTCGACCTCTTCTCTCCGCGCCCAACTTGTCCATGCACCGCTCTCGATATCCGTGTGTCCATCGACTCTCTCAGAGAAGCTACCCCTTTATGTCGCCGCTGTACATCCCGCTTCCGTAGCCGTCTTACGCTGCCTATCTAAGAGCCAACTTTCCGTATCGCTGGGCGCAATCAACGCTTCCCGGATCTCTCAAGGTAGCCCATGCGCTGTGAAGCCTCACCGCTGCGTCTCTCGGCAATGCGTCAGGGTTACCCTTCAGAAATATTTCTACCGCCGCTTCTTTCCTATGCTGTCTACCTTGTGCCTTCTTTTGGTTGCCGCTCTCCAGTGTCCTTGCGATCGATTTTGGTGCGTAATATCTAGACTGCAGTACATACGCGCTCCTACATTATTGCATGGATTGTCCTAGGACCCGAATCGACACCAGTCTTCCTGTCGACTGATCCTGGAGTCAGGAGCATCTGCTGCGCGTTATGAACAAGCCTCGACGAACCACTGCCCTTCTCGATTCTCAACCGCCGCTCCAATGCAACTTTAAGCCATGATTGTGAGCAGAGGGGACGAGCCGTACAACGCATGTTACTTGGTTGACCCAGCGAAAAGCTCGCGGCAGCTCTCAGGCGAGCCGACTTCTATCTTCTCGCTTTACCTGCCCACTGCTATCACAACTCCAGAATTCGCTCCGGGGCCAGCTACCTGCTTCCATATGGACCCAATACGTACCACGGCTCCAATGCCACCGTCGTACTCTCACCGATTTACGACCTCTTCTCTGAAATCGATCCCGACTTCCTCCAACATGCAGCCGCACCGCCCAACCGACCCCGGCGAGATGCACGGCTGCACGCACCTTGCAAGTGGTGGGGACCTCAACGCTGTGCCGCGGCTGCCCATCGTCATTCTCGATTGCTCGGCCGTTGCGCTGGACCGACTGAACATAAGCAGACAGGCGTCCGTGTTTGTGGAGAGCGTCATGCCGAGAGTAAAAGGTCGCGGCGCTGATCGATAACGGGTTCACGTTCCAGCCTATCCCGCCCGCTGTGGTCGATTGTATCTATGGCGGTACACCTGGGGCCCTGTACAACCAACAGAGAGGCAGTTGGATTGTGTCGTGCAGTGCGACGGCGGACGCTTGGGTCTGTATCTTCGATTGGAGTTCTATCTCTCAGGGGGAAAATTGCTAACTGGAATATTGACTTGCAGTGGTGTCGGCTTCCCCATGCGCCACTTAGATGCAAGTTACATACTCTTCTCCGGCGCGGAAATCGACGAGCAGTTCCTCAATATCATGTCTTGCAGCAATACGACGCGCCATTAGGCTCCCTCAATTGATCAGGTCAACGCCAACCTCAGCGACCCGTTCAAGCGGAACGCATACGCATCGTACGTGTGCTCCCATCACTGTCTCCGATCTTCACATCGTCAACTGTCATATCAATAGGTTGAACTTCAACGGTATCACCCCGACCAGACAGAAAAGACAGCTACATGCGGACGATGCCCGCGGCCAACTTCAACGCCGCGCTCCCGACTTTCAGGCCGCCCGCGCGCAAACACTCGCCTCTTTCCCTCCTTCACTCTCGTCCGCAGAGTCTCTTGCCGCGCTGCACGGCGGGAGCGCGAGCTCGTCGAACCTGATCACACCGCACGTCCTCGACACGCCACCGGCCGCGAGCTCGCAGAGTGCTGGTACTGTGGGCAGCAGTGTAAGAGCGTTGATAGTGACTGTTGGGGACGCTGTCCATGCTGTTTGTGGCGATCTTAATTCCCCTACGTCTAGTGGCGAAGTGCATGTACCTTTCAGGCTTGGTCCGTTCGTTCGGCTGCTCTTTTTGCTCTCGATCTGCGGCTTGCGACTTTCGTAGGGTAGACTATGTGCGTTCTGCCGATATATTATGATGATTTATATACGGTATACTGATACTTGCAATGAAGAACTCGACAGTCATCGTGGCACCTCTTTCGCGAAATAGTGTACCCAAGGCAGCTTTTCTAGGTCTATGGGTGATCAGGGCCTTGCGTGTTTAGTATGACGAAGTCCTCCCAGTGAGCACTTCCGTGACAACTAGTTGTACGTTCCTCATATTCACAGCAACAGTTGAACATATACAGACAGGCCATCCGTCAACTCGGAAATGCATGCATATCGTAAACGATTTTGTATTTCGCCCGCTACCGAGTTCTATTCACAGACTCCGCACATGATGCAAACCCAAAGGGGACATCAGCGAGCTACCAGGAGCGGCGCCGCGAAATCGGAGGACGCTTCGGAAGGCAGATTTACAGTACGGGCATAGTGACACGATCTTGTCAGTATCATTGAGATATTGAGGAGACGATTCGGACTCACCGATGGTCTACCTGCAACCGATTCAGAACCAGACGCGAGAGTCTCCGTGTGCTGAGTATCCTCGACTGTATGCGCGACATTCCGCCTCGAAGCTGTCATTGATTTTAATTCAGCATGAAGGTCCATGATTCTTTCGCGAGCGGTTGCTAGCGTCATCTCGTCCGTCGATAGGGTAGGCTTCAAATAACCAAGATCGTCACGCTGCATATAGTTATTAATATTGGGACAACTTGGGAAGATAGTGATCGTTGTAGCGCACCGTTTCTACTGTAGACCCTGATATTGAGACACGAGGATCGCCTATAGAGCTAAGGGCCGTAGTCGCAAGTTGCCCGTTGTCAACGGTATGTGGGTGTTCCATAGAACTAGAGTTATCCATCGAGGTCCTCACGAAGCCCAAGGTGAGATCGAGTTTGCGGAGGAATGCGTGTGCAGCCTTCATCTTATCATTTTCTTTAAATCCAGAATGACGATATACTCCACGGAGGGAGCTGGAGATGCGGGCGAGGTCCCGAAGATGTGATGTGTCGAGAGGTAAGGCGTCCATGGATATGTAATCGGCTAAGGCCTCGCAGAGAGCTCTATGAATATTCACAGACGATATGAACCGCGGATAGTCGCGATAGCCGTACCATTGAAATCGTTTCTCGAACAACTCTACTATCCGATTCTTGTCCAAATACATAGCAAACATCTTGATCACTTCTGGGACGTTCATTGTGATGGCGGTTTTGGTGGTACGGCCTGCAATGAGGGCGAGTGTAGTAGCAACTGAGATTAATCGGCACTCGTCAGAATCGAGGTCTGCATCGTCCAGCGACAAGTACTTCGAGCTGAAACTGAATACTGCGGCTATATCTGGATATTCAAGCATTAATATTGTTGATGAATATCCGGGTTTTGAATCTTGAAGGGTTTGGAACACACCTTCCTCGTCGAAACTGTACTTCCTCTCCACAGCGACATCGAGCAAGAGACAGACTGGTACAGTCTCACGGGGCCAACGAACGCTCGATACTTGCTGACTAGCGCATATACGGACCAATAGCTTCGCAAATGGTTGCGGCGTGCTGGCGAAGACCTGATCAAGCTCGTGCAATATCATGAGGATGCTACTGTCATCCGCTGACACTTCCGTATCTTGCGTCCAGTCTCGTTGTTGAAGAAGCTGCAGTAGGAAACGATGGTGCCGAGCCGAGAGCCATCCATGGATATATGATGTGACCTTGGGGTCCGATGTACGGCAGCGATCGATGTCGCTCACTTTGAGTAAGCTTGGCTGGAAGGCGCTGAGTCTCTGCACGACGGCACTTTGAAATGTGTGTACCCACTCCACTCTGCGATTACTCAATGATTGCAGCAGTCTTGGAAGGCGGCGTTGAGACATGGAGAGAAGGGTTTGAGCGAGTGTGGTGCCTTCGAGTTTAGCTTGCTCGTCTTCATCGCATGAGACCATATACTGATACTCACGAGTCAGCCAGAACTGATTGAGGTCGACAAACATGTGTTGCACAAGAGTCTCGTTGTTAGTTGTTTATTGCTCTGTCTCAATTTAAGTAAACGCCGCACCTCCAGGCCCCAGAGTCAGACCTTGCGTCGACTCGAACGACAAGCTGCTTGTTCGCTGCTGAACCGCGCCCCACCGCCGCCGTCGGCTAGGCACATACATACAGTCCGTGAACACGTGGAAAGACGATATCTATCGCGGTACCGATCTGAATTGATGGCGTGGGAACCGTACACGTGTACACGTTCCTCAGCTTCTCCGGCACCGCCGTGCTGCAGTGGTCGTTCTCGAGTCTCCACGTCCTCGACCGCATAGTTACGACTCCTTTCATAGCCCAACATGCTGGTTTTGCATTGGCCTTCCACTGCGTATGGGGGCTCGATGTTTTGTTTTTCTCTTCGCTGTACTGGACAGCTATAATCTGTCGTGTTGCTGCTATGACGGGGGACAATGGTCTTGGAAGACGTAAGGGTATGTCCGCCAGTCAACATAGTCATTCTATGTCCTCACATGTGCTCATGCATTAACAGACCTGCCTTCTACCTCATTCTCAAGGAACACTCGAGGCTTGCGCTTTCGGTCTCTTTGGGCACCGAGACTGCACTACAATATATTGGATGCCGAGGTTCAGTCAAGATAGCCGTAGAGAACGACGTCGTGGATCTTCCACGACTAAGATATACGGCTGGCCCATGAGACAATAGTTAAGGCTGTGGAATAAGACAACGGACGCTGTTGATCACACAGTACGTATGTATTGTTCTCTCATTAAAAGAGGCTGCTAAACTATCACGAAGGCGTAGACATCGTTCGGAGCCTCCTTTCACCATATGCAGGACCTGGCTTTTATGCATATAGACTGTACAGCATATGATTGTGGCGCGGTGGATCTCCCCATCTCATACGATCCCGGAATCTTCGCTCTACGTTCCATCCTGAAGCGGCTGTAAGGTTGCCTTGCACGAGAAAAGGGCTCTGAAACGTAGTCTATGTTTGACTAGGATGTCTAATCCGATACTACCCGACGATCTCCTCTGCCGCACCACTTGCTTTAACTTTGGCGTCACTAAGCTTCCCCGACTTTTCGCGGTTTCGTCTGAGAGTCACCCGGTCAATCCACTATGCACGCTTCCCATGCCGAAGCTGCGGGTAGCCTAGAATCTCGAGTTTCGACGAGAGCCTGCGCTGCTCATGTAGCAGACAGCTCAGTCATACTCTCTATGAGACCGTGTATGCATACAACCCACGGAGTAGACGTGTTTATGGGGAATGAGGGTCTCGTACCGTGACACACTGCCAAATATGGGATGAACTAGGTACGTTGTTGACTATCCTCATATAATCGCCTTGTCCAGTGAGTTTCGCTCACTAGGTTGCAGCCACGATGCGACGTTCGAGATGCGTCGCAGAGCCTTGGCCTTTGCGACTAACTGACCGTATCGCTCGTTCGCGAGTCGACACACTCGCACCCCACCTCTCTTGTTCTGGCATTAAGCGTTCCGACAGTGTCTCTGGCGAAGCTCCGCGCACCATGGTCAAACAGCGCCGTACGCTTACTACGACCGGCGGTCGTTCCCACACGGAACTGCTCAATCTGTTTTGGCTCAAGATTCGAGATACAGCCGCTTCGGGTGCCGTGGCTGGGCCACTTTCAAGTAGACAGTTGATTGATCAATGGGATAGGGGAAAGTACGTATTTCTAGCCAAAGTGCCCGGTTCGCTGTCTCACGAACCTAACTTGCTACAGAAGCCCCGCTGCTATCCTCCTGGGCGGGCTTATGTCCGTCTGTCGCTGTGTCACGTCATATCATGAGTGCGTGTCCTACTTTCATGATGATAGACACTTACTCTGGCGGTTTGTAGGCCGATCCTCAGACGCAGTAGGGTCGGTGTGGGTCCCTGCCTTAGCCTAAGGGGACGCGTCGTCGTCGTCGTTCTCGGTAGAGCGAGCGATTGGGGATGCCATGTCGTGATCGCGCGGCGTAGTGCCCCCGTCCTCGTCTTCGGGATCGTTTACGTCTGTCGCTGCGAAGCGGATGATCGTACGGATCTCATATTCTGGAAACGCATCGCACTTACCCATATCATCGGACAACGCTTCGTGATCATGGAGCTCGTCAGGCACGGCAGCTGCGCTGGCTTGCGAGAGTCCGTTCGCATTTTCGGCTTCCACGATGGCGTGCGATGTAACATCTGCCTCATTCGCAGTTGCGTCCACGGCCGCGTTCCCGGAGTTTTGCATCGTATCGTCATTGTCGTTGTCTTGATTACAATGAGCCATGAACGGGGTTATGGTATACATGACTGAGCCGTGTGACGGTGCATGATCAATAAAGTACTTACCAGAGCGATCTCTAGGGTGTATCTCGGACTCGCCGTACTCGGTGGGCATTGCGGACGTTATGATCTCCGAAGACCCACCGACGGCTTCGGGCCTGTCCGTAGCTGGAGACGTCGCGTTGGCCTGCGTACTACCGATCGCAATTATATAGTCCTCGAAGTCCGTTGTCTCGTCTTCGGGGCCATGCACACTCACGCCTGCGACTATGTGATCCATTTCCACCCATATGAGTCTATGAGCACCGTTTACAGCGAGATGATCGTGCTTACCACCTAGCACATCTTCAGTTCGTGCCCGAGGTTCAAGAGTGTTATTTGACGCAAGTGTTCCCATAGCCTGCGAGGTTTCGTCAACTGGACCGGCTTCACTTGTATTTGAGGCGTCTGTGCGTGATACAGCATTTGAAGTAGGCGTTAAATCTGCGATCAGGGAGATGGCTTGAGCGCAAGGAGATACAGAACGCTCACCAAGCTGACTGGCTGTCCCTGAGTTCTCGACAGCGTTTGAATTGAAAGAGGACGGCGTTTGGGATAGGTCGTCCGCGATGACAGCAGCATCGGCGCGATTCTGTAAGATTCAACTGATGAGTGACAACGTCAATTTGTAACAGGTGATATTCACCGATGTTTCGCTTGGGCCTGCCTCAGGTACGGGCGCGAGAGTATCCGTTTGAGTGCGGCTGCTAGTCGCTACACCCTCAATTGGGAGCAGTTTAGCATTCTTCTTGGACAACGCAGTATCAAGCCTGTCGAGGTCGTTCTCTACGCTCTGCCCCTCTCTTTCTCGCCTCCTCTTTGCTTCTTCGCTCTCCGCTCTCGGCCCGGCTCGCCACGTCACGTACTGAAAACCCTCTCTGCATACCTCACGGAGTGCCTTGGAGATGCGAGCGAGGTCTTGAAGATGCGATGCGTCGAGAGGCAAGGTAGTATCCATGGACGCGTAGTCGGCTAGGGCTTTGCAGAGGGCTCCCTGGATTTTGACGGCCGAGAGGAATGGCGGAAACCACTCGGACCATTCGTCTGGATTGCAGTAGTACCATTGAAAACTGCTCTTGAAGGCCTGTCTTGTCGGGCCCTTGTCCAAATAAAGAGCAAACATTGCGATTATCTTCGGCACGCTCATCGCGTATGTGGTACTTGCGGTACGGCTTGCGATGAGGGTGAGTGCAGTGACTGCTAAAACCAATCGGCGCTTGTTGACACAATCGGGATCCCCAACAATCGACGACAAGAGCTTCGGGCTGAAGCTGAAGATCGCGGCTACATCTAATAGTACGAGCATTAGTGACTATCATTCGTGTTGCGGATGTGAGGAGACTAGGGCTTACCATCTTCGTCAAGGGCGTATTTCTGCTTCCAAACAACGTTGAGCAACAGGCAGGCCGGTACAATCTCCTGGGAATTACAAGTATTCAATACTTGTTGAATGGCGCATATATGGATCAAATACTTCGCAAATGGCTGCGGCGTGCTAACGACGGCCTGGTCAAGCTCGCTGGATACCGTGAGGGCTTCACTGTCTGCCCGTGATACAGCTGGACCTTGTGTCCAGTCTCGTTGCCTAAACCGTTGCAGGAGAAGACGATGGTGTCGAGTCGAGAGCCATCCGCGGATGTAAGGGACGATCTTGGTGTCCAGTGCAATGGCCGGAATGATGTCATACCATGTGAGCTCCGGTCGAAAAGCACTAAGACTGTTCACGGCGGCCCCTTGGGATATGCGTGTCCACTCCTCCGTCCCGAAGCGGCCTAATGATCGCGACAGTTTCGACAGTTGATGGCTAGAGATGGTGAGAAAGGTTTGGATGAGAGATGTTCTTTCGAGATTGGCTTGCTCGCGTTTGCTGCATGAGAATATATGCTGGTATTCACGAGACAGCCAGAATTGGCTGAGATCGACGAACATGTGTCGCCCGAGAGATTTGATGTAAGGGAGAAGTGTGTCTTCGTAGAATGCGTGTGTGCGCCAATCAGCGTTATACCATGAGATAAGTCCAGAATGTGGACTCGCGAGTATAACGCGTTGTCCTATAGAGGTGTGCAGGATGTACTTCAGTGAGTACATAACAGGTACGGCCATGACAGCAAGTGGATATGTCACACACTGGAGTGCGATGAGGACCGTTGGCACGAGGGGTGACTTGTACGGACAGTGGATTGTGAATAAGGGGGCTAGTGTCGTAGCCAGAAATGCCAACAGGGCAACAAGGGCTACGACACCAAATGTAGCGGTAATGGTGGCGTCCAATGACTGTAAGAGGAGGAAGAGCCCGACAAGGAATAGGATGACTGCAATTTGTAGTAGCAGAGGAAGCAGAGAGATGATACTTGGCACCTGCCACGTCTTGAGCCCATCTTGCCGAAAAGCGAGCAGCTGTACCGCCTTTCGCACGGGCATGTCAGGGGGTATACGGAGTTGACGAAGCCACTGCTGGGCTGCAATCGCGAAGAAGGCTGAGACGAGGCTTAATGTGAGACTGAGTACCCAGAGCAGATTCACCGGAACCGCATACGAGACCGGCATGAATTTGGATGACACGTCGGAGAGGGATATCGCAGGCGCGGTAGAATTGATGAAGCCAGCACTGCCGGCCGAACTCGGACTTGTGAAGGCCGCTGTGAGTGCGGAGAGTTGGAGGGAGATGCGAGCTAGGAAGAGGTTTGAAGCATCCCCAGAGTCTTGCTGTAACCATGTATAGGACTCCACCGTGAACGCCGTCACGACCGCAGAGAATAGTCCAGCCTATGCATGGGGGTATAGCGAAATAATAGCGCACATATGCAATAATACTCACAAAAACTAGGAGGTTATTCAGCTCGTCCTTCCAGCTCTCGATCGTCTCCTGGGTTTGTTCCTTGTTGGTATCGCGAACGGTTTCCCACACTTCCTCCTCATCCGCAACCTGTGTCGACGTGTTACATTTATAGCGGTCCCTAGCCATAGTGAGACACTCACCATCTGATCTCCGTCAGCAAGAGGGTCGGCATTCTTTTTGGATAGGCTGGCATTCGGTTGGACGTCAGAAACGTCAGCCTTCTCTTTTGATAGTTGGGCGACCTAAAGGGATGTGTCATAAGATATCACCATTAACGACGAGACCCAGGCATACGTACCGTGCTCGAAAGCGTCTTCACGACCTGCCCCAGTTCTTGCATCGTCTGATTTATAGCAGATAGTGTATCCGTCGGGATCATCGATTCACTCTTTGCGATACCAGGCTGGCAAGCACGAAATGTCAATATTGTTATCCGGGACAATTTGCGTGTAGACTCCTCGTACCTGCATGCCATCGTGGCGTCCCGAATCGTCCATGTGTAGCGGGGGCAGCTATGAGATAGCGGGAGTAGACAAGAGAGAGAGCGAGGAAAATAAGAGTCTCGTATGCTCCGCATAACAGGTCTTAGGGTTGCTTCGGAGTCTATGTTTTGGGAACGAGGCCGTGATATGGCAATAATTATCATATTATAATTACAATCTATAGCGATATTATCATGACGGTTAGATTATATTCCATAGCCATAGGCTGGTTGGCTGGTAGGTAGGCTGGTAGGCTGGTAGGCCGGTAGGCTGGCTGGGCTGGTCGGCTGCCCGGTGTCCCGCCCGCTTTTTTCCCGGCACTCCTCGGCTTTTCCAGCCCGACCCTCGCGTCGCCCGACGCGCATCGCCAGCCTCGCCTCGTCCGCGCCCGACGCGCGTCGCCAGCCTCGCCCCGTCCGCTGTCCTATTCGCTCGCGGCTGCTCGCGTCTTGCCGCCGTCCCGCCGTGCTTCGCCGCCGTCCCATCCCGCCCTCGCCCCCTCGCCGCACCCAACGCGCGTCATCACCCACCCCGCCTCGTCCGCAATGCTACTTGCTTCCACCTCTTGCCACCATCCCGCCGTACCTTGCCCGCCATCCCATCCCGCCCTCCCGCCGTCTCGTCCCGCCGCGCGGCCACTTTTCTCTCGCTTTCTGCCGCGCCGCCCTCCTGCAAGCTCATTATTTTCTTGTGTCCTGTCCCCTTGTATTATACCCATCGTATTAGCATTGCAGCAATATAAAGCCATACAATGATATGTCCCCTTACGACGTTCCAAAATCCCCGCCTATTGCGTTTCCGACCCGTCCCGAACATCCCCCAATTATCCCCGAGAGAGGTAGCGCCGACACCACGCGATTTTGTCTGGCGTCAGTTTGCCACGCGACTTCTTAGACGCCATCCCGCTGGCTGCCGTTTTAGTCACACAGTCGCATCACTACAGCCTCGCGGCTCTCAGACACCTTCCTGTTTTAGCCATTTCGCCCGCCCTCGCTCGCACGATCGCTCGAAACCCTACTAGCACCTTCTTCCCTACGATTTCCATCCGCGTTTTGCACTCCGACGACCTATATAAGTAGCCAATGAGCATATTTCTTTTCTATACTGTATTCTTCGCTCACCCGCTTTATCTGCACACCTGCACACCTCCGTGCCTGGTTGACACTTGATCGCTTTAACTCTGCCTGTGCCGATCCTCATTGCTCTTATAACACATTTTCGTAGAGTGCGCTGTTATTTGTATGTTAACAAGCCCAATCGAACGCGCGGTGTGCACTTCGCAATCAAACGATAAGCTCGTACCTTTTCGAATGCCTCGGTCTCAACGGCCTATATTCCAGCATGTCGACACGGCTGGCTCTTCATCGGCACCCCACCAGCTTCATTTATCTCAACAAATGGTATACTTCACGTCGTCTCTGCGATCGGGCACCCCTCCATCCAACCCATCCAACCACAGACATACTCTGTCGCACCTCGCAACGCACTGTCCAGTTCATTGAGTATAAACTCTTCTAGTATCCCTCGTTCCAGCCGCCCTCGGAGCCTTTACCGCTCGACTGGCATCCTACTCTTTTTCATTGCGCTCATTGCCAACCACGCCTAGCACACTTCGTTGCGCGCGCTCGCATTTGTCCATCACCACACCCTCCCAACTTCAACGCACTACCTCACGCTCAACCCTATATCTCCGCCATGGGTCTCCGTCTTCCAGAAGTACGTTTCCTCTGAGGCATCTATTCCTCATACACAGCGAAGCGACGCACGGCTCTCCTGGCCTTCATTCGAAAGTCCAGGCCTGTACGAATGGCCGCGCGCCGCGGCGCGACGTTTGCATTCGTCCGGTGTGTATTTCCCTGTTTATTTTTATTAACGTACTAATCTCCGTCAGCCGTCCTTTGCATACCTCTCTGAGCGACTGCTTGCCACACTTTACCCTGAATTTCATGCCTCCGCTTCCCTGGGTCCATGTCTATGCTACATATGCCGAGGTTCAGGCCCGTAAGTCCATTCGTTGTCCCGGTGCTTCGTCCCTTAAATTTACAATGTCAGTCCTCAATACACGTTGATTCCGTGGAATATCTTACCTATACCGTCAATCCATGTTCTCGCTATGTATGTTTTCGATCGTCTTATCGCCTTCGTTAGCTAGTATCTTCCATTTGTACCATCTCTCGCTCTCTTGTCTCGCGTTGACATACCCAGTGTACATATGGCTTGGAATATTCACCTTGGCTGCTGTCCTTTACATTTACGAGCGCCACGATTACGATCCTAATCAGAAACAACGTCAGTGTAGTAGTCACCCCCGAACCTAACGAGCCCCGAACTTCGGGTTAGGGCGTCAACCATCTGTATCCGCAAGTCCAGGTATGCAACTCTCCATTTTTGCTTCGTTGTCACCTATGTGTATCCTACTTAACCTATCTCCTCTTTGTATACTGCAGCAACCGAGAAAGCCACCCGCTCCGCCTCCATGCTCTCTGCTTCATTCTACGGCTCTCCCACCTCATTCCCATCCTCATACTCGTCCTCGTCTCCGTCCTCGTCGTCTTCGTCTCTATCCTCGTCCTCGTCGTCTTCGTCTTCGTCTACGTCTTCGTCTTCGTCTTCGTCGTCCTCCTCCTCATCCTCGTCCTCGTCCTCGTCGTCCTCCCCGTCCTCGTCGTCCTCCCCGTCCTCGTCGTCTTCGTCTCTCTCTCCGTTCTCGCCGTCCTCCACTACCTCCTGCTCCATTACTTCCTCTATCACTTCCTCCTCCTCCGGCACCTTCTCCTCGCCTTTATCGGCCTTGACAGCGTCCCCTAGCTTCTCTCCTTCGCCCACCGCATCGTTTGCCCACGTTCTCCACCCCTTCTCATTAGCCCACTCCTCAATCGCCGTCTGCAACACAGTCTCATCAGCTGTCTCTGCTACATCGCTGAGCACTTACGGTCACCATCTCAGGTGCATCCTTGAACTGAAGCTCGCACCCGTGCAACAGCCTGTTATATCGGTACGCTTGCCTAAAACCACCGCGTTAGCGTACGGTCACGTTCGCTATTGTGCCACTTACTTTCTAGCGTACGCTGCTTCACCTATCTTTGCCTCTTCGTCTCTGACTATATCTGCCCTTTTCTTGTCATCTCGCTCTGCATCCTTCTTCCTGCCCTCTTCCACGGCTTCTTCGTCCCATGTCTTCGCCTGAGTCCCCCACCAGTCTTCCCAAAATCGGAAGAACGCGACCGTTCTCCACATCTCCGTCGGTAGCAGTAACGTCTCCTCCTGCCAACGTGTCGCCAGTGCATTCTGTCTAAACCAGAGCACCCGCGTCGCTGTAGATAGTGTTAACAACTGGCACCGCTTACAACGCGTATACTCACCTTCCATGCAATACTCCTGGACCTTTCCGTCGCCTTGCTTGCGCAAGTAGCTCAGCTTCTCCCATATCCACGACGGGAGTTTCGTGGAGTCGCCCAGACCTTCCCCACCGGTGAACACGATGTACGCTTTCACGTCCTCCCTTCGTAGAGGGAGAAAGTCTTTATCGTCCTCGCACATGCCCAGCTTCACCAATATACTCCGTACTCGCCTGTATCTTCCTGCAACCACTCTGATCTGCATCCACTTCCGCTTCAACGCGTTCGTCGCACGCGTCGTCATCTTCTGTCCGCCGAGTCGACGCCTGTCCGCGTTGAGACCATAACTCGTGATGAGCAGAGTCCGCAAATCGTCAAGCGCGTCTTGAGCCTGCAGCTTCCTCAACTCTTGCTCGACCTCTGTCGCCCCTTTAAGAGCATCGTGCTCTCGGATGAGCGCGTGGTGAGACGAGGGCAGCTCGATCTGTACGCTGTTGACTTCTTGCCATGCCTTGTTGTGCGACACCTTCCCACTGTCCCCCGCCCGCTTTCGCTTCGGTTGCGCACCGCTGTCCCCTTCGACCGTGCTGTATTGAGACAGCATAGTCACCGTGAACCTAGTGCCGACAGCTGTTGCAATCTTCGTGCGCCTCGCCTTCGCCTTCCCTTTTGCCTTCGCCTTTGTCTTCGCTTTCGCCGTCGTCTTCGCCTTCGGTCTTCGCTTCGTCTTCGTCTTCGTCTTCGCTCCTTCTCCGTCCTTGTCCGCCATCTCTGTCGCGACGCGCCTTCGTTTAAGTGGAGGTCCGTCGTGCTCCTCTCCGTCCGGCAGCCAAACAGATACTTCCTCGTCCACCTCTCCAGATACACCGCAAGCACCCAATTCCGCCGCCGCCGCCTCGCGCTCCGGTTCAGACAGTGTCTCTGCAGCCTGGTCTACCAGTGGAGACAGATACACAGCAGCCCTCTCTCGCCAGCTATCCACTCGCGGCCCGAACGTGTCGTACTCTTCCTGTACTGCCGCAGGCAGTATCTCAGGTGTTTCCTCTGACGCCAGTTCTTGTAGCAGCATCGCTCTGTAGGAACATGAGCATCCTCTTAACAGTGTATGACCAACCCGACGAGACTTACTTCATCTCTTGCAACTCGATCCCTTCTAAAATCACGCCGATCAATCCTTCTGAATTCCCACCTTCTCCCACCTTCTCGCTGAGCGTCTTGAGCATTTCCTGTTGCGAAAGACCTGTAGTTTTCTGGTTATTTTCTTGTTCTCTCTCGTGGCACAGCTATACTCACGGTGCTCTTCCTTGAGCTCGTATATGTTCTCTAGATCCTTATGCTCCTCTAACTTCACGACCTTCTCCAACCAATCTTTCTCCTCTTGTTTCCATTGATCCAATGCGGCGACGCCGAGTAACGGATTCTCCTTCACCTCTTCTTCCAACTGCTCCATATATTCGCGCGTAGCCCTCTCATGAATCAGGGCTCGCCTATACTTCTCTTTCAAAGAACGAGCTGATAACTTGTTAATACATGCACGCTCCCTAGTCTCTTGGAGACTTACCGAGTCCGTGCATCCGCCGCGTGTTGAGATCACTGAAGTACACGTTCAGTGCATCGTGTCGAAACCCTGCCGACATCTCTCGAGCCCGTATGGCCAGATGGTTCAAAGACGACCACATCCGCTCTTGAGACTCTCCGTCCGTCATCCCGACACCCGGCAAGTAATTGAACGACCACTTGAACCGGCATTGCGGCTTATGCGCAGGCAAATGGAACTTGCCCACCCCAGCCAATATCTTGGTCACATCCAAGAAGCGTTTGACAGTGCTGAACTCCGCTGTCATCTTGCGGAAGGCCTCCATACGCGCGCCGAAGTTGATTTGAAACTGGCAGTTTATATCATACGCCGATACGAACATCGGCAGCTCCATCCACAGCTGGAGACCGCACAACATGGCGATGTCCACATTCGCGTATCTACTCCCATGTTAGTTGCATCGCACCGGTGTAGTGAACTCTCCTTACCTTTCTCCTTTCTGCAAATCCACTGCCCCGCTTGGTAGCGCAAACATATGACGCGCACAACTCAGTCCTATCGTCCCGGATACCGATCCCCAGTGTCCGAAATAACCCAATGCCCCGAATTTGTGACAGGTCGACGTCTATCCCGGATGTCAGCGCGACATATGTCAAGTACTTCGTGTTCGGACCCACCTCAGGAGGTCCCTTAGGAGCATTGCGAAGATATGTCGCGACATCCTCTTCGTACGCGAAGTATGCCGAACCGCCAGAGGTCAGAGGGATATCCCCCGGGTCCGAATTCTTGTTTTTCATGTTCTGGCTGAAGTTGCCGTCCACGGCATGGAACAATGCGTCCAGAAATCTGAGCATGCGTCAGCAAGTTGCGCCATAACACGTTGAACTACTCACTTCAGATGCGGTGGTCTGTTCTCTGAGTCTGGGTGCATATTCATTCCCGGCTGTGGGCATGCCGGGCATCTCAAGGCCAGGCTCGCCGGCTTCATGTCCGGGGACGGCACAACACCGAAATATTTGCATAGTTTGATGTAGCAGTACTCCCGGGAAGCTGTGAGGAAATCCTTGTACCTATTCTGTTCATCGACATGTCAATGATAGTCGTAGAGCATTTCCGCACTTTCCGACTCACCGCAACGTCCTCCGGACATACATTATCGGTCAAGCGTCGAAGATGCGTGTAATAGTCCATCGCGCTGACCTGCGCCTGCCCGGACAGCATCTGATACTCGTGCATGCACTCCAGCGTTATCGCCGTGCGCGGTAGCTTCCAGGACCCAGGCCACAACCCCGCTTGAAGCAGCTGCAGCCACTCCTCCGTATGACCATGTCTACAGAACCGTATCTCGACTTCCTGGATGCCGTGCTCGCTAATGACAGTCAACGTACGGGTACGCTTCATGGTGATCTCGCACTGATCTCCTTCATGTCCCAAATCGATCACGAGGCCCAGCTTCGCCAACGTCGTCTTCAGCCAGAACCCTCGCCTTGGATCCCATTCCTCCACAAAGTGCAGCGGGTTCATCTTGTGAGCATTCCGGCAGCAACCCTTGCAGAGGTGTATCCCGTGGAAGCAATGTTTGCATCGATACACCACCCCTCCCACCGTGGGTTTTTTGCAATTTCTGCATTTCACGCCGTCCTCTTCGGACTTCGGCCCTCCCTCCCTTGCAAACAATTGCTTCCAGGCCGGCACCGCCCATGTCTTCAGAAAATCCTTCATTTTGAACGAGGGACGCTATGAACCACGGTCAGTCCGCGGACGTTTTTTGGGGATCGTTGGTACTTACGTCTTTATGCAATCCGCCCGTCCCTTGCGTGTCTTCGTCTCCCGGGTCCGGTGCACTCTGTTCATTTCGCTCAGTACACATCGACCAAGTGCCTCTTGAACACGCACCTGTTCGTGGTTGCCACCATCCCCCGTGCCAGTATCACCGTCTTCTGTCTTCTGGTCACCTTCCCCATGTCCTGCTTGCGCCACTCGCTCCGCTGCTTTTGATAGGGGCTCCCTCGTTACGGTCTTCGCGATATCTGTCGCCGTACTGGACCCCACCGCCGCCGCCGCTGCTTGCAGAGCGGGATGGACGTTCGGAGTCGCCCCTCTCGACGTCTCAGCCCTTTGCCAGGCTGCTTCGGAGGGTTGAAAAGACGGCAACCTCCCTGACAGGAGGTTATCAATGAGTGCATTTTCCGCTGCAGGGCGTCTGTTCCGCGAAGTTCCTTTCTGCTGTCTTCCTGCCATCTTGCCTCTCGTATTCCGGCGCCAGAATGGTACAGACAGTTGTGGACCGGGGGAAGACGATGAGGGCAGCGCGGGCGAAGTATAGAGTAGTCAAGAGTCAAGGTACAGAGCCCCTTTGCCCACCCGCACCGTTTTTCGTCTCTGCTCCAGACCGTCTGCCCCTTCCGGCCTTTTCCTCCTAATCGGTCCTCGGCTCAACCCCATTTATACACTTGCCGCTCGCTGTGTCTTAAACGGTCGTCCCGACCGACGTCATGCGCCCCCTCCTCCCAATTAGGACTTGCCGCCGGCACCCCTGTCGATCTGCGGGGTCCGAGGCCTCTAAAGTCTACCTCATAAGCCGAGCCCTTTCCCCACATACCCCAAACCCACGTACCTGGCGTCCGGCGCGCTGCCAGGAATCACGTTCGATATGCGGAACATCGACCTTCGCAGATCCTGTTGCCCCTCGTTGAGCAGGAAACTTCCTGTCAAGGGCGCGTTCTTCGTGGCGCGGCTGACCTCTTGCCCACAGTGATGCGCTGTCCGTGTAGTGTGTTAACGTGCTAGGATATCTTGTACACTGATTGAAGTAGACTCACCCGTCTTTTCTCAATTTCAGCCTCCTTCGACACCTTTCGAGCTTTGGTCTTGGTGCGAGCTCACTTATACACAGCGACTGTTCTAATATGTATCTATTCGTTCGAGCCCTATGACATATGACAGGCGTCGTCCTTGCGATCACCCTCCAAGTCCAGCCGCCTTCGATGCATTTCTGACGTTCTACTCTAGAGCCTCTCACCTCGGCTCGCTGTCCACTCTTTGGAACCTCCTGGCCCTCCCTCCCACCCTCCTTCGTCCGGCGCCCTAGGTCTTGTCTTGCCTTCGATCTTCATGCCATGGTCGGTCCGTTGCAGGCGGGCAACCTAGACGGATGCTCCGAAGGCACTGAGAGCTAGACGGACTCAGATGCGTATAACTGCGCAGAACTAAACGTTCCACGCAGGATTCGGGTGGACTAGACGTTCATCCCGGGGCGAACTACACGGACGCCTGAAGAAACTTTGGATAATTGCAGACTTCGACGTTTCTCGTCGCCGCGCGGAGTTCCAATCTCACGTGCATTTATGGCGCTTATCACTGCTGAGCTGAATCTCAGCCACCACATGATCTTGTTGATTGTCTTTAACATTCCCACGCTTCCACTTCTCCTCGCCACCATCTCCCGCCCATCGCCCGCCATTTCCCGCCCATCGCCCGCCCATCGCCCGCCATCGCCTGCCCATCGTAAGTCCTTTTCTTATATATGTCCATTTTCTTCCCTTTAGCGAGACAGGCGTCATGGTGGATCGTATAGATCCTTCCGTGGCGTTGGCACAGACTGGGGCCTCCGTTTAGGTCGCCCTCGTCTGCCCAGTCTGCCTCCGTACGTCTAGTTCGGAGGCATGGCCTTGCCTATGCGACCCGTGCGTTTAGCCCCAACTGCATATGTCACGCTGGAGGTCTTACCTATCATGCAGCCCCTCTCGCCCGAGTGAGTCGCTTAAGTCCCTATCCCTTCCCCATGGTAGCCTCCGTCTAGGTCGCTATCTGGCGGTTGTCCGTTTAGGTCACTGCTGCAGACACTCGTATGAGCACGACGGCTTCAGGCCGCCATGGATCGAGCATCGGCGCCCGTATAGGTCGTCGCTCGGCACATGTGCTTCCATCGAGTCTACATTCATATATATCTCATTTTGGTCTTACTTCGTACTGACGTCTGTATGTCGTTGTGTTAGGTACAAGATGTCTACACGACAGGAGACCTCTGGATCTAAGGATCAACATCTCCCGACGGTCCCGCCCGAAGAAGTCCTGGACGTAGACTCGGAACTCAACTCTTTGCTTCAAGATACTCAAGATCCCCAGTCCATGGATCAAGACCACACTCGGTCCCCACCGCCTCAGCCTGAAGATCCCGCTCAAAGTGTCGACGCCATGCAGCAAGACCTCAGCTCCTCGTCCCCAGATGTCCCTATGGATATCCGACCTTCCTCCCCTCCTCAAGATATCGCGGCTCTTCAGCCGAACTCACCGCCGGCTCAACCACCCGCTTCCGACCCCAGACCCCCGCCACGCAAGCGATCAAGCACTCCTTCGCCGAAGACCAGTTTCAACGCCTCCCCTCAGCGTCCGTCCGTACCTCCGTCTACCGAAGAGTCCAAGCAGAGGTTTCAGTCCAAAATGTTCATACATCGCAAGAGGCCAGATCCCAACAATTGGTTTCAAAAGGTTCGCCATGATCGTAAGTGTCCAATACTATCGCACAGCTAGCTTGTCAGCTCACCCATGCCTTAGGTCCCTCCAGCTATCTCGACGGTTATGTCGGCTGGGCCACTGACGATAAGAAATACGTCTTGACCGCTCCCACCACCGACTGGATACCCACCCCGCACTTCGGTCGTGTCGAGGTCTCTCTCATGCCGGACGGTCACTTCGGCGTGGTTGATCCTCTCCATAATCCTCAGGTTCTACAAGAGGGTACACGTTATCCATGGATGGCAGCCATTATGTGCCTTCCGCCTGGTGGGCCTTTCCGGATCATGTGGCAGCCACTCAGACGCACGGCCGATTTTGTCCCCACGCCCACTTCATCAGTCGGTTTGGGTACTGTTAGTCCACACCTTCGCCGCAGTGCCCAACCGGCCATCATCCGCGCCACGCAAGGCGTCGAGGCCTTCGAGGCTACCTACGGTCGCCATCGCGAATTAAGGTGGCTTTACGACACCTTGCAAAACACCTACACCCGCCTCTTATCGCCAGCCACCTTTCGCGATCTCGTACGACAGTGGGCTTGCCTCCAGCGATTTTGGAGGTACACCATGGCTTGGCTCGACTACAACATCACTCTGCTCAAGTACTATCCCCTGTCCTTTCATGACTGGCCCCCGATTCATCCCCGCGAGGTGCTTGGTTGTATCACAACCGACATGAACTTGGTCGCCAAACTATACGACAACGACGTGCCGGTCTGGCTCATCAGGACCGTCGATGAACTTACACAGGATATGACGGTGGCGAGCATGGACACTTTCACGCCCCCTCGTAAGACGCTACCATTTGACACTCCGGACAGCCGTGAACACTATGCCGACAACGAGTTCGCTCTCGCCGGTCGCGTGTCGTCGATTTGTGTTGCAGGTGATCAGCTTCTTGACTGGATCAATAGGCAAGCCATTCGCTATATGGATCGGGAATCCCGACCGACGCCACGCGATGACCATGGCCCTGCCTTTGTGCCCGGTCTCCATGCACCCTTGTCGTCCACACCGTCCGCTTCGACTTCCCTTACCCCGCCCAGGTCGTCGTCAGCGACACTCTTGCCGACAGCACCTTCGACAGACGGAGGTCCCGCACGTTCTGCGCCCAACAAGTTAGCCCGCCATCAGCCTTGTAAGTGAGACTTTTCCCCATTTGTTACCAGCTTACACTCGTCCCCAGACCCCACCGATCGTACGAGCATTGCGCAACCACCCAAGACGTCAAAGCGGGCCATGGGCGATCACGAGAAGGAAAAGTTCCAGAATTTCGAACACTCTCTGATGCCGCCATCCCTTCCACAATGGCAGGCGGCGTTGGCGCTTGTCGATCTTAACAGACCTCCTCGTGGCGAACCCTCAGTCTGGAGGTACTGGGTTCCTGAGGCGCGAATTGTCGTAACCCCGACCCAAACGGCGCGTCAGTTGCGGTACATCTCAAACTGGCTGCGTCTGCGTGAGACCTGGTACTACCTACTCGACAGTTACAGCGTCGACAATGACGTCATCGTTCCACTTCGACCCCAGGAATGGCGCGAGTACCTCAATTTATCGTCGATAACTACCGTGCAGATCGATCAGGGCAAGGACAAGCAACGTAAAGCTACGAAGCAGGCCATCACTTCCATGTTCGAGGACGTCTTCGGCAAGAACATCATGCACTGCGCGGTGCCTGACACTTTCTTCGACCGATCGCTGGAGGCCCTCACAAACACTGACGCCCCCATCGACAATGCTACATTGGTGGATACCATTCAGCTCATCGCGTGGGAGTTACATGAGGTCGGCTTCCGCTGCGAGCTCACGGAGCTCGACCTGTACCTGGTGCCTTCGGGTGAAAGCGATCTCGTTGCCGAGCAGGAGCGCCGGCAGCTCATCGGAGCTGTGTTCCCGGCGCAGCGTGGTCTCGTCCTCCAGCAGCTGCCCGCCGCGCCCGACGGGCTAGCATCTCTCGAGGCCCGAGCGAGAGCCCCCTACCTCGAAGCCCTTCGCCAGGTCCTCTGTCGATGGCCTTTCGTCCCTGATGTACTCAAGGATAGTATTCCGTTCCCTTCCATCTCCTCCCTCGTTATGTTTGGGGAGAGGGAGCAGCAGCTCCTCCTTTTCTACTGCCAGACATTTTTTGAGGTCTGCGGCCGAGCGCCCACTATACCCCGGCGCTTCCCTTCATTAACGCCCGTAAACGCTCGGCGCTCGCGGTCTGCGTCTGCGTGAGTACCGTTCAGCCGACAAAACACTTTTCATTTCGTTATTGCGAGGTTCGGGGCAATGCTCGTCAGCATGGTCCGTAGAAATGGGGTGAACGTCGGGCGGAACTCGAGCTGCAAGTTCTCACGTTCGTGCGTGGGAGGTCTCGTGGTGGAATCTCATTTGGTGCCCCGTCGTCTCTGCCCTGTACGCCCTGTACATACTCGTATACTGTCCGCTATGCATCCAATCGTCCCTACTGCCGCTGCCGTGACGCCTCCGCCGCTCAAACTGGCCGCAAAAAGATGTCCCGGATGGACTGCTGACGAAAACACATGGCTCAACGCGATCTTCGTAGAGCGTCACGATGAAATAATAGCGATTCCGAGGTCGAAGGGTAAAGGCACGGGACGATTGAGGAAACTGGCTGACCAAATGTTAATCGACATGCCGGAGGATGTCAAAGGTCGTATGGTCAACGAGAGCGAAGCCGAGTTCGCTGACCGCAAAGCCAAGAGGTCTCAGGTGAGGACAATGTTGTTGTCCCCTTGCATACGTCTGATGCGCGGCCAGCGACTCCAAACCAGGCTGTCCAACTATCGTAAAGAGCACTGCGGTCAACAGCCGACACAGCAGACGGATCAGGTCCCCCCGCCGCCCGCGCCGATAGCCACCGTCCAAGTCACTTTGCCGTCTACTGGGCTCGCCCCCGATAACACCACGACTGTGCAATACTCGGTTCCCAAGCTGCGAACCGGCAAGCCCAGGAAGGTATCCGGCAAGGCACTCTATGTCCGCTTACAAGGCGTGATGCGTAGTTTGCAGTCCGCTCAGACAGAACACTCAAACGCCTCTACGCCCCCGCACGAGCCCTCTACGCCCCCGCAAGGGCCTGCTTCCTCGCTTGACTCTGCAACCTTGCCTGACTTTGCGATCGCGGGCCCCTTATCCTCGCCAGACGCTACGGGTGTGGAAGGCTCTGTGCTTCCGCAAGACCCAAAGACCTCTGGCGCTTTCAAAGTCAATCCTTGGCGGCTTGAGAAACTCGCTGAATACGATACTTTACCCGAGGCGGCACGCAAAGAGCTGGAGGAGACCGCTGAGCTCATCAACAACGAATTATTCTCCTTGTATAAACTCAAAGGCCGTCCGGATGCGAAGCAACGTGCCGCGTAAGCCATCACGAGCTTGCTACGAACTTGATCTCACCTTTCGTCAGTTTGATTACAGAAATCCCTCGCGTACTCAAAGAGATGTGGCGCGAGCAGGCCCAGTATACGAACTTCTCGGGACTTACGATCACAGGCGGAGCATTCGCCAACAGCGAGATCCAGTTTTACATGTACGCATACGCAAATCAGGTCTCGTCATACTGTCATAACCATTTCATTGTAGGTACCCCGCCGGGACGAATGCGCACAACCAGAACTTGATGGCCCACATCTGTGAGCGTGCCAAGTGGACCTGGGCCGAGTTCCAGCTCATCCTCTCTGAGTGGTTCCTATCTGTCGCCGGGGACCAAAAGGGTACGTCGTTTCACCGAACACAGCTCAGGCATGATAATCATTCTCTTCAGTCACGCCCTGTGACGAGTCAGTGCAATCTGCCTCGCATTGCGTTCTAGTTGGCCCACAGCTAGCCGTGTCACCCATTCCGGGAGTGGCCACATCTGGATGTGACGTAGTCGAGGACGGCGCTCCAATCCCGGACCCCGACGCGACGCACTGTCCTGTGCATATGGACGACAGCCCTTGCCTGTCTGACGATAGAGACCGGGTTCAAAACCTCCTGCCCGTTGACACCGGCATCGCCGAGGAGCCAGTCGAAAGGGGCTCCGACGCCGCAATGCTTCATGCTGGGGCGACCTGCCCTCCTTCTGTGGCTGACGGCAGTCTTCATCTCGAGGACGGCGCTCCAATCCCGGACCCCGACGCGACGCACTGTCCTGTGCGTATGGACGACAGCCCTTGCCTGTCTGACGACAGAGACCTGGTTCAAAACCTCCTGCCCGTTGACACCGGCATCGCCGAGGAGCCAGTCGAAAGGGGTTCCGACGCCGCAATGCTTCATGCTGGGGCGACCTGCCCTCCTTCTGTGGCTGACGGCAGTCTTCATCTTACGCACGACCACCACAAGATCCCCTCGCCAACGTCCACCACTGTCGCTTTCGAGACTGCCATGCCGTCAACCTTGGACCTTGTAGGCTCCGTTACCGGCACGCGTGAACCCAGGGACTCGCCCTCTTCCGCTGCCCCTTTCCCCGCCGCTACGGATCCGATCGCTACGGATCCAGTCGTCAGCTGCGGAACATCTCAGGCCGACCAACAGGTGCCACAGTCTATAGTCACTCCGCGGATTGTGCCCTCGGTACCGTCTCCTGGTGCACTCCCTACGGAAGCAACGTTGGCTCCTCGCCTGGAGTATGTGATGGCCATGGAACGAGTCCAGCGAGATGCCAAGAGGGAGCGGTCTCGTCAGGCAGGGCTCAAAGGCAACGAAACGAAGCTTCGGCAAGCTGCGGAAGCTGCGAAAGCGCGCGCAGCTGCAGAAGTATCCGCGGCGGTGGCTGAAGAGCACGCTATGGCCAGGCACGTCTCTACAGACGAAGACTCTGGCGCAATGGACGTCGACGCTGTTGTCAGTCCCCTCGAGATGGATGTTGATATGGACCTGTCGGACGGCGCCGATGCAGTCGCGGCCGCTGAAGAACGTCCTACACGCAGCATGAGCATCGCGCGCCAGCAAGCGGCTGCCAAGAAAGCGGCCGCGAAGGAATTGCGCCGTCAACGAGGCCTGAAAGCGGCAGAGACGAGGAAGAAGAACAGAGCCGTACAAGTCTCACACGTCCCGGTCGGCAGGCACGAGCCTGCTCCTTCTGACGTGCCGACTTCTTCACAGGCCACGAGCGCACCGCCAAGCAGCACCGCGAGATATAATGTCGGAGGACGTCAAAGGCGTCTCCCGGAGCGGTACAATACAGAGACACAGCCGTACAAACAAAAGTGAGTGAGCAAGACTGCGGCGGTCCATTTACTCATATGTCTTTGGCCTCCAGTGACAGGGCGGCGCAGCAGAGTCGTAATGCGGCCAACGCGTCCAAACGCGCTCGCACAGGTGTGCCATGAGCAAGCCAGGCACATGTTCGGTGAGCGTCTGCGTTCGGTTGGGGCGTGTGCAAGCCCGGAAGGCTTTCAGGAGGCAGTAGAGTTCTAGATCGTAGATAAATCGTCCTCCGATAGCGTAGTCCGACGTGCCAAAAAAAGGGGTTTTGTTGTCTTAAGCGCTGGTGCAAAAGGGAACAAACATAAACCAAACGATGAACCAAACTGAAAATTGGCCTTCGACCTCTCTTTTGCGTGCCTCACCCCCCGTCTACTTTGCCCCCATCCTGCTCTCATACGTTGCTCCCCTTCGTTCTGTCGACATGGCTAAGGGCTCGGCTGAGCTCGCGAAGAAGAGACGGACGCTAGCGCGTTTGCGCTCTAAAAAGCCATCTGGCACAGGGTCGAAGCATGGATCGCCGACGAAAGGGTCACCTATTCGTCCTGTTGCCGCCGAAGATTGCCACTTGTTCGTAAAGGACTTCGCTGATCGTAACCTGCTGAAACACCTGGACGATCTTACCGACGCCATCCCTGACTTTACCTTTCGCGCCGTCGGCGACACTATAGAGGCGACTGGGCGCATGAAAGTCAGGGGCAAGCAAGAACCGGTGACGGTTCAGTTGCGCTGCGGACCCGTGCCCGAGGAGATTCGTAACGCATTTGCTGAAGGTATGGTCAGGCGCGTCAAGGAGGTAATCGTCGAGTGCGGGGGCACTGATAAAATGGGAAAAAAATGTGTCGACTGCATCGATAACTCGGTCATATACGTGGGGTATAACTTCGACTCCTCAGAAGCCATCATATACTGGAAGGTGAGTGACGGCTGCGCACCAACTTGTGTATTGTCTGACCGATTCATAGTGCCTACTCTGCGAGAGTTACCTACGTCTCGATTCAAAAGCCTTGAAACGCCGCATCAAGAAAGCCATCACCGCCGCTTGGAAGGAGTTGACGCAAGAAGATATCGAGAACTGCGCGTCGATGCTTGCTGATTTGGCGGAAGGCATCACAAAGGCAAGTTTCATGTGTGCCCTCCGATTCAAGGCCCACACAAGCTGACAGCATACTATTGTCAGGGCTTCATCAAGGTCAAGAACGGCCAAGGTTTCCGCTCTATCCCCAAAAGCGCCCCGAAGCGCCAGGGTGGCTCGAGGACCATAAAAGTGAGAAGCGTCCTAGCCCAGAGAGTAAGCATCCCTGCGCGTATATGATAACTTGGCCACTGACCGAATTTGCTTCATAGGGCCTCATTCCCGAGGACTTGGACTTGGACAACGATAGTCTGCAGAATCACGTGAGTCTTCACAGTGTACGTACAGCTTTAATCTCAGTGACGCCATTGCCAATAGGTTGAATTGGTACCAATCACGGATTCACGGCGGCTGGACCGAGGCCAGTGTGGTCCAAGGTACGCTGTCATCATACCGTCAGACGGTGAAAGTTCCGAGGAGGACGAGGATGAGGACGAGGATGGGGACGAGGATGGGGACGAGGATGGGGACGAGGATGGGGACGAGGATGGGGACGGGGACGGGAACGATGGACCGGACGCTCAAGGCAAACGTCGGGCCGTGCCAAAGCGTAAGGACGCTCCGCGCAAGAGGGTCAAGGTCGAGCCCGTCGAGCCCGTTCTTAAGACGCCGGAGAAGAAGGTCAATGTCGCAAAATCCCCAGTGAAGAAGCCGCAAACTCCGGTGAGGAAGCCGCAAACCCCGGTGAAGAAGGAGAAGATAATCCCTGGGGAAATCATCGACGTATCGTCGGATGAGGAGACTCCGCTCAGTAAAGTGAAAGTCGAGCCCGCCGGGACTCCCACTCCGACTCCCACTCCGACTCGCGCTCGTACTTTTCCTATGGATAACGTCATTGTGATTGACAGTGACCACGACGATGTGAGTGGGGAGCGTGGGCCGTAGTGAGTTAACGCTAACAAGGTTTGCCCGTCAGGACGATAAGCCAGAGAACCAGCTCAGTGAATATCGGAAGGTCAGTATCTCATGCGTGCTATGGACAACAAACTGACCCTGATTGGTAGGCGCACCGGGCCGAAGAACAACGCTGGTCTCGCACAGGTGAACCTTCTACGTCGCGGCTGGGTACAGAGAACGGCGGCGGCTCGGATCTTAACGTGAAAAAGCTTGACGTACGTTTCGCCCTTTATGTCGCACCAGAGGTAAGGAGCAGCAGCTCTGAGGCGTGCATTCGCTGATAAGGTATACCCAGGATCCCTTCATGCTCCTCGTGAAGAACGTCCCGCAAATGTTCCAAATCGAGAAGATCCCTGCCGTGTGCGATATCATGAACTTGGGAATGGGCGTGCAGGAGTCGACCTCCTTCAATTCCTGGGAGCTTCGAGGGTCGATGGGCAACGACAAGAAGTGGGTCTCGGGTAAGCGTAAGATCAACACCTACCTTCTGCGTGTCAAGAATATCTTCGTGATGTCGGGCTTGGGGATGGAGCCGGACGGAGATTCCCTCAAGTCTCTGGAGCTTGAGCCGGAAGGCGTGGAGGAGATGCCCGCCGTTGAATATGTCATGGACGATGAGGAGGATGACGAGGTGGAATCGTTCGAGGAGGTGACGCGCCGTGCGTCACATGTGTGGGACGGGAAGAAGGAGTGGGAAGGTAAAAAGTAGCGGGTTCATTAGACAGTGTATACGCATCGTCCTGATCTCGGTCTGATTCAATATGTTGTAGTCTGCATCGTGTTCCGTAGGGTTTGGCAGTTTACTACAGTTGCACTTAATGTCAACATCCTCACACCCAGCGCAGGATTCGTACGTAAGTCCGGCTACGTGCCTGTCTGTTCCGCGGACTAAGTATTGTGTCACTCAGCTTCGACGAGGCAGCACCCGCAAACCATCGATACATCTTTGACGGCGCCGAGGCCAGGACAGACAATGAAGAGACGCTCTCGACAAGCTACTAGCCCGTCTCCGGCAAGAGGGCCGCCGCGTCCTCATCTTCAGCGAAATGGTCCGCATACTCGTCCCGCGGAAGGGGGGGTCTTGGCATTAACCTCGTAACGGCGGACACCGTCATAATCTTTTTTTAATGTGAGTGGCTGTCATACAGGCGGTCTGCGCGCTGCTGACGAGCTGTTGTTGGCAGAGCGACTGGAAACTGCAGAACGACCTGCATGCCGCGGGAGCGGTGCAAGAAGGCGGTGCTGGGATCCCCGTGATTTCCAGCGGTGGGTGACATCCAACAACGCGACGAAAGCTGTGATATTTGGCGTCACCCTGCCGCTGGGCTCGTCTGAGTACGATGTTGATGGGGCCTGTATGAAGTACAAGCATGGTAGATATGAGCTCGAGCGTCAATGTGGCAAAGCAGAATGAAAGGGCACACTCGGGTGAGCGAAGATTGGTTGTATCAGCCTCTAAGCTACTTACGAGTTGTTGATGGGGTTCCCTTGCTTGTCGACAGTTACATCACTTGGATGCGTCAGTGCGTTCGCCTCAAGACGTCATGAATTACGGTTCGTGGCAGGTTGGACGACTCCGACCTGTACCTGACGTCCCGCGCGTCCTCTGTGGATGATATACATGCAGCGGTTCGCAGGCAAGGAGAAGCTTTAGTCGTCCACCGTCTCGAACTGCGCGGCACCGATGTGTATCGCATGGTTCGACGAGTTCCTCAAGGTGTAGACTGCAGAGATGTCGCCGCGGTCAATTACATACGCTGCGATGGTGATGACGCCTGGCCATGGGGAGCCATCAACCGGATGGATGCGTCAGCGGATCCTGCGCGTGGAGATGGGCGCACTGCAGAGGCACTACTATAAGAACATCCTTACAAGGGTCGGTTGCTCGTTTGGACTCCCTGTGCGCCTGTCGACGCTGACTGCCCGCTGCTATAGAACTTCACAGCGCTGGTGAAGAGCGCAGGAGGGAACAACAACATCAGTCTGCTCAACATCGGTAGGTTTAGTATCCTGGTTACTTGTATCGGGCGAGGCTAACGACCCGCGCAGCCATGGAGCTGAAGAAGGCCGCAAACCATGCGTATCTGTTTGACGGCGCGGAGGCCAGGACGGACAACAACGAAGAGACGCTAGGCTCAGCTTCGACAAAGACGATAACACGCAGAACCAGAAACTCGACGAGATGGATGTGGACGATGTCCTGAATCATGCAGAGCAGCATCAGACTGTAGCCGCCAACAACGAGGGGATGTTCCTCAGTGACGAGGGTTTCCTGGCCCAGTTTGCGAGTGTCAGCGGCGTGAAGAACGACATGGTTGAGAGGAGATTACCTACTCGACATCGTCCACGAGCAAGACGAGAAGATCAATGCTATAGAGAGTACTCTGCAGCGCCGGTCGAGTGGCGGGTACAAGGCTTCTGCGTCGCCAATGCCGCCGATTCCGTTGCCGTCGTACATTCCGCCCAGAGGCAAGAGAGGGGAGAGCGAGTCTGTTGCCTCTGTATATGAGGGTTGCACGAGCAAACGGAAGCGGACTGCGATATCGACTGACTCGTCCTCATTATACGAATGGTACGTGTACCTCCGTATTGGCAGAGCGATTGGAAACCGCAGAACGACGTGCAGGCCATGACACGTGCGCACCGTATCGGACAGAAGTGAATGGACGCGTCGCAAGTACCCTGCGGCTCCGAAGCCACCACAACGAAGGACTGGTCGAAGCCGAATAAGCCGAGCAAGGAGGAGGTACATTCTGGTGTCAAGTACGGCGCGGAGAAGATGTACGTAGTTATGATTGCGACATCAAATCCACTTCAACCAAAAGAAACGGCGACGGGTTGGCTTCGGAACGACCGCAAACGACTCCCCCACATCGACGCTGACCACTTTATCCTTTGGCTCTCGGTCGCCTCGTTGAAGAACCTGCGTTGACTTACACGCCTGGGTCGCTGCTGAAAGAGATGAGCGAAGATGTGGGTCGGTGAGCGTGAGATTTACGTTTGAGAGGCGGTAAGGGTTTGCAACAACTAGTTTGCATCATTCTGGACAGGGAATTCAGCTCAACAGGGACGTATTGACCCAAATGGCGAAACTTGCCTGCCCATTTGTGCTGAACTTGCGCAGGGAGAGTGTAAGTGCTAGATATCGATTTCCGTGGAATCCGAGGAGAGTTTGGAACGGCGGTGCACGACGAGCGCGCGGCATGTGCGGACCGGAGCGTCCCTTGATGAACGCTGCCTCGAGCTGCACTTCAAAGAGCGGGGGGCACCTACCCGGTGCAAAGATTCTCACATATGCGATCGATCCGTCGCGGCTGCAGCACGTCGCCCACGAGGAGCGTACTTGCCACGTTTTTCATCCGAGTACGGGCTTTTGGCCTCGTCAGGATGTTACAGGCGAGCCGCTCATCAAGTCGATTGGCGAGGGGTCTAAGCAGCTCAACTACGGCAAGGTTTATTGCGGTCTAGACCAGCTCAAAGGTTACGTCGTTCCGTAAGTATTATCCTGTTTTTGTAGGACACATGAGGCTCAATGCATTTTACAGATATAGGTCGTTGCCTCGTCCTCGAGGAACTTCTCCACCACGTTCATCATTGCTGGCAGCCGGAACTCGACCACAAGTGGTGTTATCCACGTCTGGGAGCGGGGAGCCTCACGCAGTGGCCCATCACCTCGGGCTCCGTGTTCGTCTGTGGCTGCTCGTCTATGTCTGCATCTTGTCCGTCTCGGCGTCCGATTGTCTGGTCGGTTCCGGCATGCGACTCATACTCGGGTTCGAGCGCGGTCTCGTTAGGGTTGGGGAGCATGTTTGGCTCGAGTGGCTCGCTCTGAAGCACGATGACGAGGAGCGCGAGTGGGTTGTTGTGCACCCCGCGTGAGACTCGGACTCGTTGTCCAACACGCGGAGCGGCAGCGGGAACAGCGTCTCCGGGTTCGGCTCGAGCACGCTCAACAGCGTCTCCGGGCCCGGCTCGAGCACGCTCAGCGGCAGCAGCCCCGCCTCCACCCCCGCCTCCACGTGCAGCTCAGCTGTAACCATATCGTTGCCCAGCTCCGCCATCAATAGCAGCGCAAGCTCGACTGCGTTCGACGCGACCAGTTCCTTGAGCTCGTCCTCGACGTCGGCTACGACGACTGTCTCGATTCAGTCGCAGTCCAGCGGGATAAGATCGCGTCTGTCTCTAGCCCCCGTCGCCCGGGGCTCGCGGTATGACACGGCGTAGTTGTCTAACGATGACTACATCGTGGCGCCTTCCCCGATGTCCCGCGATCTACGCTGTTCAGTTGCATCAACAGAGAGTCGGTCAAGATCGCCTCAAGGAAACAAAGTGCCGATGTCGATGACCTGTGCATGAGACTTTCTGACAGAGCGCGACGCACGCATAGGCATAGGGTTAAAATTATGCACGAGCCCAGGAAGAAGACTCGTCTCTTGTGACGTCGCGCGAGAGAACACCTGGACGCGTTGTCAGTGTTGACGACCGAGAAGCGAGTATCAATCGCATGTCGCATATAGTATATTATAGACGAGAATTAACGAGACAGAAACAAATGAACGGGGTTCACTGATAGTCATTAAGAACTTGATGAACGTGGTGAGTACATTAAAGTTTAGATGTGACAGGAACTTACTGTAAGAGACATCGTGAGGGGTAGCGTAAATGCGAAGACAAGGCACGTCTGGGACGAATTCAACGATGAAATGCCACTGGGGGTCGGTAGATGTAGTGTGAAGCTCCCCGCTGGAATATGACATGAACGGCAAAGACTTTGGCAATAAAATGAACACGTACCGAACTAAAGCCACGATGGGTTTGTTTGTTTGACGAGCAATATGTTCGTGCATCTCCGGCGAGTTCATTATGAAGCGTGTCAAAGCCAAGCGGCGGGAGGGCGAATATGAAGCGTAAAGGGTGCCGTCAAGAAAGGCCGTTAAGGGGAGGGGCATGGCTTCAAATGGTACAATTGTAAGCAGGTCAACGGAGGACGTTGGCGAAAATGAACCAAGATGTAGGAGACGTACTTCAATTGGGATGCGAAGAGAGAGCGCTGTAAATGCCAGGAGATGAGGTTGACACGGCTAGGCTAGTTAGACCTAGGAAGGAGTAATAACACGTAGGTTGAGGCGTACGTAGTGCGGATGTCAACGAGGGTAAGTGTCTTGTTGTAGGATTGGTGAGGACGTGGTTTAGCGGCGCAAGCATGCATACCGGAAGCGACTGATCCGCAAATGAATTGTACTAAGAGGTTTATGTGGGTGCAGCTGGTAGAGACGCAGGCATAAGTGAGGCGTGACGCTGTGATTTTTTGGGCTAGTGTCGACGAGGGAGATGGGGAGGAAATGCAGACGGTGTCGGATTACGAGATTTTACATTCAAGTTAACATAATGTACATCTTTTACAGAGCATTACACTACGTTTCCTTGTGCACGCGTCACCAGCGGGTGACACTGCTGGATATGGTGCCAAGGTATCCCACCGTCCCCGAAGCTGACGCACAGGCACTCACCCAGTGGAAGTAAACTCTCGCTCGTGGGCAGCTCATGCTAGACCGAAAGGAGGCCGTGGTGGCTGAAGCAAGCGAAGGCCCGAGGATGCGGTGCTAGCGGCGGTAGTGCAGTTAGTGTTAGTAGGCTAGCCAAGCAATGAAGTTGGCGGGAGCGAGGGCGGTACACGAGGCGTGTGGTCAATGGCAAAGGGAGTGTCGGCGAGGCGGATAGCTAGAACGTGCGAGGCGAACCGCGCGCGGGTATAATATTCCGGCACGGTGTGGGGTCGTGAGGAACGTCGATGTTGGCGGGGCATATAGAGCGTGAAAGCGAGGTTGGTGGGGTGGAGCTAACGAGTGCGACGAATGAGGAGCATACAGGCAGGTGTAGCTAAGGGTGCCGTGCAAGCGTCGGGGGTGGATGATGTGACCGTCGGGGGTGGATAGTGTGGCGAGGGTGAGAACGAGGATGAGAGCGACGGGCGGCATATACGGGCAGAGTTCGGCGATGGCGACGGTGGTGGGCTCGTGCGAGTGGTGGTGCGGGGATCGCGGGGCTCGGGCACATATTCTCGAGCGGATAACCGCGGGCGGGGGGGTTAGCAATAGAGAGCACGGTGCGAGGGCGGATAAACATAGATAGTGGCGGGGCGCATGTTGCGGCGAGCGTGAGTGGAAGCGAGGGGTTAAGGTGACGAGACGGAGAGCGGTAGCCTTATCAAAGACGGGCCACGGCCCGGGAGAGAGTCGGGCGGGGTCTATCGTGTGCCATGCGCTGCAATGTAGCGGGAGATGAGTTCTATGGTTTACTTCGGCACCGTCGGGATGTGCGCAAATCGCGCCTACGACCCTATTTGAGGCAGCTGTGTGCGGGGGCGGCGGTGGCGCGTGACGGCTGGGTAATGGCAGTCATGCGAAGGTCGGGGGAGGTTAACGAAGGGATGCGGGGGTGGCATATGGGCCGGGGGCTGTTTAGTGATCGCGGGGCTCGAGGACAGAGTATAATATGGTTTGCGGGGATGGCGAGGGGCGGCGTGGCCGGAACGTCGTTGATGGCGGGAAACAATGAGGCGGGAAGGTGGCTGATGGCAGTGGTATGACAATCCGCTGAGGTATCTAATCTACACAACAAGCGTCTATCGTTATCTAATGTTCGGGACAAGCTCGGACCGGGCATGCGCGACCGAGACCGGGCTCTGGCGGTTTTTCCGGCGGCGCGCATGTGCACGGGCGCCTAAACGCCGCATTTGGGTGGAGTTTAGATTGGAAGGGCGCGGGGGGGAAGGTTTCGCTTTAGATTGCAATTATCTTGTGCATACAGCTCGATATGGAAGCTGCTACCACAGCGGGGCTGTGCAGTAAACTCTATACACACTGTAATAACGGAGGGCCCTGGTTCAAAAGATTTGGCGTTGGCCTCATCTAGTGATGGAAATAGGAAAACAAACCTTGATAAGAAGGCCACCTGGCGAGCTTGTGTTGCACGATAAGTGCATTGCGAGACGCGATATTGACTAGATGGACTTAGCTGGGATCGTGGCAGGTGAGTAGAAAGGGCATGTCGAATAAGATGAAAATGTCTCACAGTTTCTTTCGGAAGTCCTCCATAGAGCTTCGGATTGCGAACCTCCTCCCCAGCGACGCCGGGTCGTATGTGGCAAGGGTCGCCTGAGGCTTGAGCTCCTCGTCCAATCACTGCGCGTGGTCTGCCGGGAGCGTGCGCAAAGTTACTTGGCGCGCTAACTTATCGCCTACTTCAAGTTACTTAGATTACTTACTGACGTGAGGAGACTTACTTGTTGACTTGTTTACTTACTTGGGGGGTTACTTTAGTTACTTG
>SWBT01000448.1:0-38071 GCA_005298045.1 Pleurotus ostreatoroseus | reverse complement strand
GTGGAGCAGCAGTTGTTTTGTGAAAGACTGAGGAAAAGGCGAGGTAAATGTCGCGGCCCACTTTTCCGGAGGGAAATGCGTGGGAAAGGCGGTATTTCCTGCGCCTTTTCCACTGAGAAAAATCCGGGTCGTTGTGCGGTGGCGAGCAGTGGTCAGACACTTCGCCTTGTGCAGCCCGGAGAGCGATACAGACGTCTTGCCACTGGAGAGAAGGTCTAGGTACATGCATAGAAAGCGAGTAAAATACGACTGCCAAAAGCTTGCAAAATGAGAGAAGCTGTAACACAGCGGACGGACGACGGGATACAAGGGAATACTAACACAGCTATTATGACAAATTCCGATTTGATACGGTTTACGGTAGGATCACACGACAGGTATGAAGAGTGCGGCTTTTTGGGTGATCTACTGGTAAATGAAGTTGTACCTAGTGAATTGGTCAGAAGTGAAGACGCGGCAGTTGGGCCAAACGCGACACTTACCGAGAAAGAAGGTGAGGAATTGCGGAGAGCTGGGGCCCATAGCGGGCCGCATTATCATAAAGCTCGAACAGCGGGATGGCGAGGAGCTTCATGTTTTTCGGAACAGCGAGAACCTCTGCAAGATAGGACACAATTAGTTTATGTGCGTAACGGCGATGAGGGTACGCACTTCTTTCGGGCATCTGTACAAGGAACAACTTCTTGCACTCTTTGGGCTTTGTGATATGCGCAGGAATGAAAGGGTACTGCATACAGTCGTGTTAACACTGATGTCATTTTGTGCAGTTGACTAAAACACACCATAAACGTCTCAAAGTTGGGCCTCCACCACTGTGCCAGGCAGTCTCCAATCTCCCAGTCGTTATCCACGCCATGTGACGCGTTGAATTGACGAGAGTCTGAAGGTGGCGCGAGACGTTCATCCAAGCGGCGTTTCAGACCATCAATCTCGTCTTCTCCAGGCTTGAGGTAGTCTCCTGGGCTATGATTCTAATGAGATACTACGTTACGAAAGACGGGGACCATGCTCACAGTTTGAAGAAGGCATTCGCGATCTGCAACATCAAAATATGGGGGTGTCCGTGGTCATGAACGACAAGCACGCCCTCTACAGTCCGGCGCATACCAAAGTCTTCATAGTTGTTCTGTAAACGTTGCAAACGAGCAGACACAGATGGATCCTCCTCTGGCTGTGCCTCTTTGGTGCTATGCTGAGTCTTAGCACGCAGCGACTTCGACTATTTCGAAGGACATACCTGAAGGTGAAGTTGGATAGTGGATACCTATGAAGTGTAAAATTCAATTTCTTCGATATGCAGACATCCTGGTATACTTACAACGCGATTGTGTTCGACATGGTTTCGTGAAGGTCGACGGTTGGGTGAAGGTGTGGAAGCGCGAGACAAACTGTCGAGCGCCCAACTATGCTCGGCCATTGCCGATACCGTAGTAGGCGCGTCGCCACGGACAATGCCGATCCTCTTTACCAGCCACGTCCTTGACTCTGCCATCCTCCACCTCTTGTGCTCTCGCCTCCGTTCTCCATGCGCATGTGCCGCAGGGCTCGGCATGATACGGTAATGCGATCATTATGGCAGTCCTCTACATATCTTGATAAACTCAGAAGCCATCTTTCCTTTCTTTCAATCTCGTCAACGGAGGATGAAAGACCGTCTTGGTGCCTACATTCGTTTGAGATATGGCTGTGGGAGTACATACCACGAGATACCAGGCTAACTCTTCGGTCAAGATGATAGCGCAGCCGGTTAGCGTCAAAGCATTGACAACCCATGGTGCCATACCGTGTGACCGATGGACGTGGTAGTATCGTCAGCTTGAGCGTTCTCCGAGACGGGCTTCTGTATATAAGTCTCACGGTTGTTCATGAGACTATCACTCTTCACCACGATCTAACACAACCATGAACAACATCAAAGACTATGGCTCTAATATCATGGACCAATTGGTCCCCAGTAAGTCATCATTACGCAAAGTTGTGAGTATGTAACGGGGTCTGACGAAATCGACCGTAGCAAATAAAGCCTTCGAACCTTTGCTCAGGGCCAACGAGAAAGAGATTCTGAGTTTTATGAGGAAGACCTTCAAGTACGGGTCTACCGACCGTCATCAGGCATGCTCCCTCCTTCATTATCATGCGATAGTACACTCAAGTTCTGTCAGCTTGATGTGTACTTCCCGCATTCTGGCACCACTGAAAGCGCGCCAATTCTGTTCTTCGTTTACGGAGGCGGGTACGCTTCAGGTGCCAGAGTTTTTGATCCTCCGGACGAGCTCAAGTACAAGAACGTAGGTGCATTCTTCGCTAAGAGAGGGTATGTCTACTCGATCGGACTTCCCGTAGCGTCTCATATATAGAACCTCCGATAGCTTTGTCGTTGTCATTGCCGATTATCGACTTTATCCGGTTATCAAGTTCCCGGACCCTGTCATCGACATCAGGGATGCCTTTACCTGGGTTGTATCCAACATTGGCTTGATTAATGAAGATGCAGACGTTCAAGCTGATATATCGCGGATATTTTTCATGGGTCACTCCGCCGGCGCCGCCATCGTCAGTTCGATGGTGCTCATCCCCGATATGCTATCTTCACCTCTGCGCGAACGTATCGTTGGTCTTGTTCTCAACGCGGGCGCGTACGACTACCGTGGAGCACCTATGCTCCCTCCTCCAGTAGTAAGTGAATACCATGGAGGCACAGACGGTGACCTTCGCAAGACGGAACCACTGGGCTTGCTAGAAAACGCTCCTGCGGACATCTTGAACGTTTTTCCTCCGATCCTCGCTGTTATCGGCGAGCTCGACTTCCCACCCATCGTCGTCTCCCACGGGAACTTTGTCACTACTTTGAAGAAGAGGGTATCATCTTCCGTAGACACGTTGGTCATGGAAGGGCACAACCATATTAGCCCACACAATAGTCTATGCAGTGGGGAGGGAGAACAGTGGGGTTTGGATGTCGTAAGCTGGCTCCAGTCTAAACTTGCTTGAGCCGGATACAGGACATTCGTATCCACCGAAATGTAGTATCACATAGGAATATCGACGAGCATTGCTCTTACGGCATGTTGCACACCATTCTAACCAGTCAAGGCTTGTGTGACCATTCGAAGAGGCTGAGCCCTGAACTGAACATCGTTCACCGGCCATTAGAAGTGCCGGTGCTGGCAATATTATGGCTTGGCGCATACCGCCACCATTTTTTGTGAATGATACTGTGCAGCCATAATGCTGACTTGACAGAACAAAAGTGGAATCTGAACTTCTTTGCCCAGGCAAGGGGTCGAAAGAAGATGAATACTAGCTCTTACATAAGCCACGCGGTATGTTGAACTCGGCGTCTTGGGAGCCGGCTTCTTGCTCTACCACTAGCCACTCTACGCTTTCACGCTTTCTTCTTGCTCTGCTAGCGAAACTACGGTCACTATGTCTGGTTGGCGGTCACAGTCTCGTTGGACAGGAAGTTCTCGGACACCAACTTTTCAGCCTCCATCATTCTATGCTGCTGCAGCCGGCGTTCCGTATCATTCGTCTACCACCGTCCCAAGTTCAAATCAAGCGTCTTCAAGTACTTACCCAACGGCACCTGTTGCAGACGATTCGGACTCCGCCAAGGAACATACAGCGGGCTCGCGATCGCGACGTAGACGTTCGGTCTCCCTTTCACGCGCTCTGCTACCGGGCGGTAACCGACAAGAGAAGGAGAAACCAAAACACCAATCCAGCAAGAGTCAAATGATGGATATACCGTTTCTGGAAACCTCTTTGCTACCCTCGTTAAGAGATACTATTGACAAGATGACTCACCCACCGCGAAAAGACCTCCCCGAGCCCATCGAAGGACAGCCTTACCCCCAAGACTATGTGGATGAGTATGCTCCGACAAATAGTAACTTCGGCAAACTCAAAAGCAACTTGTTGAGTACTGGTGCATACTATAGTAACGGACGCTCCCCTGTCTTGCCTGCTGGACCATCCTCCGCTTATTCGCCACATACCGCAAGTAACCCCAAAGTAGGATCTGGACTGCGTACACCTCAAGTCACAACACCTCGATCTGCTTATTCGACGCCGAAGCCCCAATTTGTCCCTGAGGATGTCGGAAGCTCCGCCAATGGAAATCCTGGTTTGCAACCTGCTACACGTTCCGCTATGAAGTCTCCGTATCGTACCCCCCAACTGTCCTCTCCGCAGCCACCGCAGGACAGTACCTCACCGCTTCCGGTCAAGTCACTCAGAACTGCGAAAAATATGGCGTCATCTTCACCAGCGATATCTGCACCAAATACGCCCTCAGTGTGTACCAGTCATTTTTCTTCGCCTCGTCTAGATTTGACAAGTTCGTAGACCGGTCACCAACGAACCTCGAAGACTAAATCCCCTTCTAAGCCCGTCGACGATTACACCTTGCTGAGGCCCGGTGGAAAAGCTCCTACCTCACGCGATAAATACAAGAAGGCTTCCCCGATTTTTTCGGCCGCCCCGGGGTCCCAAACGTCACGCTCTCATCTGCCGGTGCCAAATGGAACTCTAGACAGCGCCTCTGAACTTGAACGCCAATACGGACGTAGCCTCGTCTCTGGGAAACTGATTGTTGCAAACGCTAATGTCGAGGCTAGTTCTTCTGATTCTGACACTGGCTACCAAGCTCGGTCTCCTGGTCAAGTACCGAGCCGTCTACGGACCCCGAAAGCGCTGCGATCGAGTCTCCTGGAGAGAATAGGTCGTTCTCCCCATGCCACTCCCTTAGCAACTCTGCCGGCGGTATCAGCACACGATGAACGCATCCGACATACAGATACTTCGAGGTATACTCAGGCGACACAGACTGTGGGGCTTGGTCTTGGTCTTTATCCAGAGAAGCAACAGCAATTTCATTACGACTCGCAGGACGACGACGAACGTAGTGTTTACGATGATGAAGATAGTCTCGACACGCCGGAAGACGTCAGGTTACATCAGCTTGCACATCTCTCAAGTAAAAGACCTGAATATATCGATTACGAAGACAGCAACTACGAAGCCTCCGACCATGAACGAATGGATCATTGCCACGATAGACAACAACGGCAACAAGCACTTATAGGATTGGTTGATGGACTTCAGACGAACTTCGGATTGCACACCGAACATGCCTACCTTGGCCACAGTGAGGACGATCAGTACCAGGTTCAAGACGTCATTGCTCTTGGTGGTTCGACAGATTTCGTGAACGAGTCGCAGTTTCGTAAGTCAACACTTGGTCGACATACTGTTGATCGGCGTCCTCGGGAAGAACGTCGTCATTCGAGATCTCGGGATAGAAGAGACTCACCTGTGCAGTCGTCTCAGGTATTTCAGAGCGAACTTTCTCGTGCTGCCGCCCCCTTGAAACAGGATAAAAGGAGGGACAGCCGGTTAGACCCACGACCTGGCTCACGTCAGGATTACCACGAGAGGGAACCCATCCAAATTAAACAAGACACTCGCCCCTCGGCGTCACGTTCCAGCTCCAACAAGATCAAGTCGCGCCATCGCAAAAGCATGAGCCTCGATAAGCTGACTGAAAAGACCAAAGACCCGAATCACGACTCCCGAGAAGCTCAACGTCCCTCTAACCGCCACCGCGACTCTCAGCGCATGCACAGCAATTCCACGTCAAAAGGTCATCGAATCAGCGATGCCGCCATGCGGGAGCGAGAAGGATTCGGTATCCCTGCCTCGCTATCCTATGGCGGGATCGGCACATCTCCAGAGGTCTCTATGGAAGACTCTGATAAATTGCCTCAGGAGTATCTCGTACGCTCAGCTAGCGAAAACAGTATCTCGTCTGTGGAGGAATTGACTAATGCACGACGAGGTAGTGTTCCTGCCGCTGAGGACGACAAGTGGCCCAATCCTGTTGGTGGATTAAGTAGCGGCGCTGAAGCGCTGTTTCGGAACTTAGCTACTGGAACCCAAGACCGTAAATACAACAGGCGAGACTCGGGGCGTCTTGACTCGAAGACTCAAGGCAAGTCGTCCATGAGCTCTAGTTCGAAGCGCAGAAGCAGTAGTGTGCCATCGAAGAGCATGTCTGCAGGTAGTTCTATGCCGAACCCTTGGTCGCCTTCCCACTCCCAAGACTCGGAAGAACACGTCCTAGGATTCGATCACCGAGATGAACAGCCTGCGGCGTCGTGGCAGGCATTGATGCGCCCTTCAACATATCAGGCGCTTCTCACAAAGCATGGACCCGTCGAAATGGAGCGACAAGAGTTGCTCTACGAGCAGTATCTTCACCAGCAAGAATTCACCAAGCGTCTACGATCTACTGTCGGTATATTCATTGTTCCTCTTCGTCGTAAACACAGTAAATCTTGGGTCGCTGGCGTACCCGTCCCAGTCTCGCGGCTTTTCGACTGGCTAGAGGACATTCTCAACTTGCACGCTGGTTTGGCCGATGCGTTCGAAACCTTGTCTCATGCCTGGAGCACTGGAATTATCTTGCATGTTGCTCAAAACTTTCGGAATATTGTTCCCCGACTCGAGGTCTATCAACCCTATCTGGTGCGCGTCGACGAAGTTCGAGCATTGCTTATGCAGAAGAGCGGTAGCGAGTTCCTCGAGTTTGTCAAGCTCAGGGAGCGACATGTAGACTGCGGCGGCTGGACGCTGGCAGATCTCTTGTTTCAGCCCGTAGAGCGATTAGGAGAGTTTGTTACCGCTGTTCAGGTATGTCGGTCGTTTTCTTATGCGCGATTGCCACTAAACTCTGTATAGCGCTTGCTCACGCTGACTCCTCGCGCGCATCCGGATCACCTCGCAAGTCTCTCGCTCTATCATTCCACTCAGATGATTTTCCATGTCCTCCATGAAGTAAAAGAGCGTGAGGAAGAGTATCAATTCATCAAAGACATTGCCTCACGGATCAGCGACCTACTTCCCTCGGTCCAACTGGCGAAGCGCGAACGACGGTTGCTGTGGCATGGCGAGATTACTTGTGTCTTCAGAGAAGATCCTACTCAAGCTACTCCTCCAAGCGTCCCTTTACAGTCACGAGACGATCGACGGCGAGAATCCGCAGACCAAGCCCGAGCTGGCTCTTCACGATGGCAGCGATCGCAATATTCGTCTCCGAATCCTTCAACTCCCACTATCGTGCTTTCGCCCTGTCCTGATGTCTACGATAGCAAAAAGCAACACAACCGGCGCGAGCGACGCGCCTCAAACACGAAGTCCAGAAGCAATCACCAAATCGCTGTCCACTGTTTCGCTTTCACGGATGTTCTTATTCTCGCTGAACCGCTCTCTGGAAGTGCAGGTCCTGAACGCTGGAAACTTTATCCAGATGCTGGTATGTCGAGAGTTCTTGGAGTCACTGGTAAGCAACTGTACGTCTCCTACGGATTACCTTCTGAACAATGCCGCTTGCTTTAGGTGATAAGGAAATCATGCTAGACCTACTACCCCTCAATCCCAGCGACTTCCAAACCGGCGTTATTCCGGATGGAAATTCAACAGAGGTTACACAGCTGACCTTGTTCGTCAGTGACCGGACAGCCAGAAACGAGCTGTCATCCGCTCTTCGCCAGTGTTACGCGTACACGCTACGTTCGCTGTCCTTCCCTGCTCACAGCGGTCATTACTTGCCGCACGGTCCTCACGTCGACCTCGAGCACGACACACAACAGAGTGTCATGGCCATTTTGAACACCGGACTACCCCTTCCGAAAAGCCCATCTGTACAGTTGAGCGATATGGAGCGCCTTAGATCGGCCGGTACTGGGAATGAGAGTGACCAAGAGCGCGAGGAGCGTGGATGGTGGGCGCTACGATTTCAGCAGGTGCTTAAGGAGATGCAACGGCAGGACCCAATGACCTCTCTAGAATTGATAGACAAGATGCCCTCGTAGGTCGTGATATACAGTGACGGAGCTACAGTAATATAGGATTACCAGCTGTACTTACAATATAATAGCCGTAGATTGATTATCGAACGCAAACCTCAGTTAGGAACGCAGTTGTTCAAGCACCTTTTTCGCGACACGTTCTTGCCCTTGACTCAGACTGTTGAACTCGACGGGCAACTGATACTTCTGTTTGCCTATGATGATCCAGACTTTATGCTTGGTGTCGCCTTTGTCTCCTGATACGATTTCGTGACAGAACTCGGGAGTGGGCAGCTTGGCCTTCGAGCAATGGTCTGTGGGTTACATGTCAGCAAGCCAACGATGAGCGTAGGATAACGAGTGAAGTTTTGGCTCACCGTAGAGCTCCGTGACACTGGACTTCGGCGCGGACTGCATAGCGATCTTTTTCGGTCCAGACCTACCGTTTGGGCCTCCTCTGCCGCGCTTTTGCATACCGCTGGGATAGCCACCGACCGGGTAAGCGTTCTGCGGCATAGAGATGAGAGTTCCATAAGGCGTCGGAGGCATAGGAGATGGCGAGTACAAGGCTGCTTGAGGGATCGGGATGGGGTAAGACGGAGTAGATGTGGTGACAGGCGCAGGGCTGTAAGACTGAGGCGCTCCGTACATGACAGGCGCACCCATAGTGTATGGCGAGTACGACTGAGTCTGTGTCGGTGCTGGTTGTTGTGGGACAGGCAGAGGCGGGGCGGGTGCATACGCAGGCTGTGAGGCGTAATTGGGGGTTTGGTACGGGTTGTAGGGCGTGGGAGCGGCTTGTACACCGGTGTGTGCAGCGCCATACGATGGAGAAGACGTGTTATACGGATAACTCGTTCTGGGGGCCGGGTGAGGGGGATAGTATGGCTCGCTCGGAGTAAGACGAGGCGCGAGGGGACTATACGTCTGGGTATTGTATGCGCTATTTTGAGCTGGGTATGTCACCGAGGGATAACCGAGAGCACTTCCTGAGGTTGTATTGGCGCCCCACATCCCGTTCGAAACAGGAGGTGCGTACGTTGGGTTGTTGTAAGGTAGTGGAAATTGCTGCTGAACGCGACTCTGTCCGTTATTGAGCCTTGATTTCTTGCGTTGTCCAAACGTAGTCTGGTTACTATTACTGTCATAAGCTGGATCACTGTTATTCTTTCGCTTCTGTCCTGCAGAGGGTCGAAAACTATGAATGCTGTTTTGAGCGTGCATTTGATCCATCGAGCCACCGAAACCCATCAGTCTGTTCACGTCCAGAGGTATATGGTTCGGCGGTGGAGGATTGCCCTGGAAGCGGATGAACTCGATGACTCCTTCTTGGAAAGCATGAACGATAGCAGCACATCTTGCGTCAGTACGATTACGGTAGTTAGGTGCCGCGGTGTATGAACGTGTCAGACCTGAACTTAGTCCTATTTCCATAGTGCACCCACACGCTGGGAAAGTCCGTTAGCATTTCTCTACCGGGATAATTGAAAATCTGTATTCCGTAGAATAGACCTACCATCGTCTGCGTGCTCGTATTTGAATTCGGGGTCGGCTTTCGGTCTGACCTTACGATACTCGGTGAGGAGGGTCGGATAGAGGATGTCGTCAACAGATTTACGCATCGCTGGAGTGAGGCGTTGTTCGACTTCCTTAATGATTCCACGAATCCAATCACCCACACCTTCTGACATGGCAAGCAAGCACACGGCGTTCTTTGCGTCATGCCGCTTCTGGAATCGTGCTGCGACAAGCCAGTTCTTCGACTCTCCTGGACGTTCTAGACGAAGTAGTGCGCCATGGACTACCCGTGAGTGGAAAGACATGATTCATCAGCTACAATTACGGGCAATGAACGGGCTTGTCACTCACACGGAGGATCTGAAGTCCAAATGAAATTGAAGATAAGCCTGCTCCCACGTGCGGATTGGATCATTGTGTTAAGCCATGCGGGAGCGTTAATGTCTGCGGCTGACTTGTCTCCAACGTCTTCAGGAATTTGGCACGGTAATGCCTCGTAGAACGCTTGTAGCGACCACGGTCCGAGATTTGTGAAGCCTGGCGGGATGGGTTCCCCAGTAAAGGACTCGCCGTCATCCGGTCCTAACTTGACTGCGGGACGAGTTTGTCCATCCCCGTAGCGAATGAAATCGAGAACGCCCTGCTCGATTGCATTTTTTGAACATGCCTTCTTCGCCTCTACGGGAGTCGGATAGCTGGGATCGGCGGACCATACCTTCGCAGCGGTGCGCGAAAGCTGGATCCGCAGTGCACATCCTTGAGCTACATGCGAAGCAATTGGTGGGCGTCAGAAATTATCCGAAAGAAGGCATACAGAGAAGAAGGCGAGAACGCACTGCGGCCGAATCTGGGTTCGTTGATCACAAGCCAGTACGGCTTTACACGCCCCGCTCGCCATTCCATGCAGCATTCTTCAATCTGGCGCGTAAACTCGTCCATATCTGTGGCGAGCTGAGCAGGTCCAGATGCCGATGGCGAAAGCATGGAATGCATATGCTGCGAATCCGATACCGGCTTGCAATTGTCCGCGTCTGCGTCAGCATGGCTAACGTTGCCGCTGCCATTACTGTCTACAGACTCAGAAGCCAGCTGTTCAGAGGATTGCTGTTGCGTATCCTCGATGGTCTGATGAAGAGCCTGAGGAGACGCGGCGATGCCAGTGGCGCCGCGTTCTTCAACAGACTCTTCCGCAGCGTGCAAATTAGACGCGGTGTTAACAGCCGCGAGAGGCTCCGAGCCAGAGGGTGTACCGAGATACTCGTCCAGAGAAATTGCACCGATGCCCTTCAAACCCTGGAGGACACAGCTGAACATTTCCCCTCGATGGGGTTGTTCTGTGGCGTCGGCCTCCATAGTCTGAAGGATCAAGTAGAAGGGGAAATACGGGTTGCGTGGTTGCCTCAGACGCGATATGCAAGCTGGACGGTCTGTGCAAATTCGAATGCTGTATTATTGAATTTCTAAGTAGGACGCGATGGAAATGAGAGAAGATGGATGTTCGAGGACAAGGTGTGGCATTCGTTCCGCCTCATTTCGGGAGACGTATTTCGGACTTTGAATAAAAGACGCCCAATTCCAAATAAACTTCCGACTCGTGCATATCATGTACTACAGAATCAGCTCGCCGTTGTATTGATATACTGTGGGTACTCAGTAATCAGTACCGATTGATACAAACAGCTGTTGAATCAGTGAGACGATGAGGAAAGGTCGGTATAATTATTTCTGAAGGCGAAGAAGTTAAGGCCGGAGCTGAGTCGGCACGGTAGGCCGGCCGGCAACGGATCAGCTGCTTGACGCCACATGTTCCCGAACTTTCATTTTCCCGCTACCAACAAGGTACGCAGTTGGTTGTGGGTCTTGGGGTCCCAAAAATCGCCGTCCTTTGGCTGGCAGTTGTGCATTTGCCAATTCCCGGCGCCTTCCTTACCTCTCGCCCCGCCGCCGACGGCCGCTCGCGTGTCTCGGCCCCTTACCCACGTGTACCTCCGGCCCGCCCTATCCGTAGTGCGAGTCGTGTATGTTCTTCAAGCTGTTCTTGAGTTTCTTCCTCTCTTCGCATCTCTCAAACAACTTATGACCTGCCACTTCCGTTCCCGCCCATCGTGCATCCGGCTGCCGTGTACGTTGCTGCTTTCTGCTGATCATACATAGGTGTTATCCTCGCGGTCTATTCAAGCTTTGGTTTCATCCGTTGCTCTTTCCCGAGCTTAGTATTCGTAACCGTCAAGTTGACAATCGATACGCCACATTTAATGTGGAACGCGCACTATCTGCCGACACAGTGTGATTGATATCTGTGAGTGTGACTGAGAGGAAGAGCCGTTTGTCAACGCCTTGACAGAACTGTAACCTGTCGTGGACCAGGGCGCTGGGTTTCTACGGCAGGTAATTAGAATGGGTGAGGCAAACTAGTACGTCTGGAATGCGTTACATGCTGATTTTCTACACCTCAAGGCGAAAACAAACAGCCTCTTGAGCAACCCTGTCTCTGGTATTGGCCGTGGCGGGGATGCCTTGATGCCTACGCATACCGCTGTCTAAGTTCATTACTTGCGCTCATTTTTACAGTCTAAATCACCACGCTGTGATCTTCACTTCATGCTGCTTTCTATCGTTGTTCCTTTGGAGTCCGACACTCCTCATAGCACGCTGAAGCGTGCTCTGTGCCAATACATCGTTACGTTGTCTACGGACAAGACTGTCGCTCTCCGCCGTGGCAACAGCTGCCTGCTGTTTCCCCAGATATCGCAGTGGTTGACCTGGTCGAATTTTATGGCTGCTACCCATGTAGGTTAAGTATTTAATTTTGTTGTCCCCCTCTAGACCTGCTTAAGTGCCCGTTGACTGGCATCTTGCCCTACGTCAACTCATTATTCACTTTGGTGCTCGTTTTATCAGAATAGTTTCACTCCGCACACAAGTATCGGGTGCCACATCTTTGCTACCGGCTTCTCATCCGAGACGTATCTTCCACTGCAAATTTCATTTAGGCCGCTCTCACTATACCCCAAAAGGTAGAGTGATGGACTCAGTCTACACGGCACACCTGTGAGCATGCTACGTACGTGTAACAAATAGCGTTTGCGTTAGGTTGGCCATGAATACACAACTTGGTAGCGGGTCCAGCCGGCCGCGCGCGGCGGCGCTAGCTGTTATTTACCTTGTATGATGTCAGACAAATCACCATCTCAGCCATGACCATTCGAGGATATGTTCGACATAACATTTGCGTACTGCTGCTCGAAGTCTAAGTTCAATGCAGACTGTAACGTTGATATCCTAATATCTCTACGTTCAATTACTAACGTCCTCTACAGTCCGAAAGCCTATCAAATTGCCCGGACTTACTATGCGATCTGACTAGAGAAGCAGGGCCCGCACCTGGCAGTATCGATATCCAAGTTCAATTTTACATGCAGGTTCTATTCGTTCGTCAACCTGACCGTATCATCTCTCGCGAACGATGCTCACTTCCTAGCTGTGAATGACGTTCCCTGTGACGTGTACACGCTAGATCAATACTGCCTGTTGCACGGTCAACAAATAGTGCATCGAGGCAGACAAGGCGAGCCAATATATTTTAAACGTAGCAGTGATACTTACCCCTACATTCTCAGCCAAAAATATGGGGCTCGACATATGCTTCGCTAACTGAAATTTTGGTCTCTTTGATCGTCCGAGAAATACTTCTCGAGATGGTCGATACGGATGAGATGTCCTCCCCAGATTCATTGCCAATCCAAGTCCTCACTTATCTGCGTACGCTCTATGTGGAACTCTCCGGTGGGTGCTACATGGATGTGTTGATGGTATCGCACTGGCCCGCTCCGATGGCCTCTTCCAGTACGCTCGAGCGTTCTCTCAAAATGCTTCTCACGAGACCTGGCTCGTTCTCATGGCGGCAAGTACAGGCAGGAAATGCGTCTTTTGATTACGTCGCCTTTGTTTCGTAGTCGCCCACCCACCTCTGCCGCGGCTGCCCGCTTCTTATTAGCAGCGAACCTCGAAAGACGTAGAGAAGGCTACCCCGGAGGTCAGCTTCCACCAAACCGGACAATTCTTTCCAATTATGTTCGCTTCCAACGAGACGTATAAAAGTAAGTAGTCAATCCGCCAACAAGCATTGAGTCCTCTGACACTCGCCTTCCTCTTACACAGTCCCATACCGTCGCAGCAGTTTTATATCCCCCCAAGTCACGCTGAGATCCCCGCAATGGCCAACACAACCGCGAGCAACATGAACCCGGACAACTTCAAGCAGCTACCCATCCCTGCCCCGCCTCGCATGCAGGCGCTCTCTAGCAAGACCTTCCAAGCGCCTCCATTGGACGGATCTTTGACCCTGCCAGAGTTATACGACTGGCAAGCTGAGAACTCTTCTGAACACCCTCTCTTCACCTACGGTGACCCGGATGGTCCAGTGCACACTATCACTTGGTCTGAGGCTACTCGCGCTATCCACCGTGCAGGTCGTATAGTCCGTGATGCCGTAGGAACGTTGTCTTCTTCACCTGTCCCCGTAGTGGCTATTCTTGCGAACACAGGTGTGCGATAACATTTGTACGCTGAGAAGTTATGCTCATTCGCCAACCTAATTTCAGAACCTATCACGTTTTTCACCGTGATTGTTGGTATCATGCGCGCTGGGTTTACTGTGTTCCCTATTTCGCCGCGCAACTCGCCCGCAGCTATAGCCCATTTGCTTCTTAAGACGTCTCCAGCGCATCTAATTATCGGGCCAGAACCCTCCTTGAAGGAACTGATGGCCATCTCGTACGACCTGATCAAGAAAGACGGTGCACAACCGCCTCAAGTCTCCGAGATGCCCTTCTTCGATGCACTGTATGGAACACAGCTATCTCCTTTTGAGCCGCTTCCTCCCGTAAAACGTGGTCATGACGACATCGCTCTGATTATGCATTCGTCAGGTAGGTTATACGTAACGCAATGCATCCAGACTCTCATGTTCTATGTCTTTCAGGCTCTACAGCGTTTCCAAAGCCCATCTTCTGGTCCCACTATCGGACCATTCTACTTTCTCTGACGCCCTGTGAGTTATTCTCACGCGCCTTTGTGCAGTCACTCATGCCATCTCAGACTTCGGAGAACAGGATCTATGCGGACGCACACTATCCTTCCACGCAGCTACGATGTACCATGCTATAGGCATGATGCAATGTGCTTGGACGGTAAGCGTTGCCTCTGGCACCGGCTGTATCGTTGCTGATGTTATGCTTTAGGTAGCTACAGGCCTGATTCTTGACTGCCTCAAGCCTGTGTCTCCGGCCCACTCCATGACGCCCGAGCTGCTCATCCGCGCGGCAGCGCACTCTCAATCAGACTACACATTCTGTGTACCCAGTTTCATTGAGGTCTGTGTTCTGCCGTTATTGCACAACTTTTGACGCATGAACATTGCACCTAGGCTTACGCAAGGAACGAGGAGCATGTCGAGATTCTCAAGAATATGCGGGGCGTTGTCAGTCTTTCACCACGATACTAATATCAATTTAAATTCACAAATGATGTAATAGATTTTCGCCGGAGGCCCGCTTGCGAAGGACGTCGGTGACGCGCTGACCGATCAAGGCATCCCTGTCCATACCCTCTACGGCATGTCCGAGGCAGGAATCGTGACTCCGTTTCTCAGTAGTGAGTTTCATCATCTGCATCCATTTAGCTAACTCCTGAATCTTTGTCAGATCCCAAGGACAAAGACTGGGAGTACTTCTCCTTCCCGGAGAACGTGAAGGCACACATGGTACCGCAGGACGATGGCTCTGGGAACGCTGAGCTTGTCATAGTGGTAAGCCGGATCATCCCACATTATGCTATGTATTTTATGCTAACATATCGAACATGATCAGCCGTCCACATGGGAGGTACCCTGTGTTATGAACACCATCGTGGATGGGGTTGGCGCATACAGTACGAACGACGTTCTTACCCCGCACCCAACTAAGCCCGGATTATGGAAGGTCCATGGGCGTGTGGATGACCAGATCATGCACAACAACGGTGAAAAGGTGAGCGTACTGTGTGTACTCGTCGTTGTCCACCTAACATGATGTCGATGTACTCTAGACAAATCCTGGACCTTTAGGTACATTGAGTGAAATGTGATACATGCCTAAGAGATGACTAACATTGGCGTTCGTTTTACAGAACATATTTTAAACCAGGATCCTCGTGTCCAAACTGCCATTATGTTCGGTCGTGGCCGGTTCAACGTGGGCGTCATCATCGAGCCTAAGGCAGAGTATGCCTTTGTTCCAGCTGATGAGAGTAAACTTATCGAGTTCCGCAAAGCAATCTGGTGAGCACCGTCTCTATTACTTTGTTAAAACCCACACTGACCTCTGAACCAGGCCTTCGGTCGAGAAAATGAACGAGTATGCTCCCCAGCACTCGCGCCTGTTCCAAGAGATGATCATCGTTGCATCTCCGTCAAAGCCATTCTCGTACACGCCGAAACATACACCGCGACGCCATGTTATCATTGCCGACTACGAAGACGAGATCGAAGAGACCTACGCGAGGGTAGATGAGTCTACTCAGTCCGACCTCTCTCCTCCGTCGTCCTGGAGCTTCACCAACGCTCTCGAATTCGTTCGCGCGGTGGTACACAGGGTCCTCGAACATGATATCGGCGACGCGGAGGATCTTTTCATCTGTGGCTGCGACAGTTTGCAAGCTACCTGGATCCGCAACTCGCTCATGCACGCATTGCGCGAGACGAGCGACGTCAACACCCGTGCTATACCTGGCAACTTCGTCTACAACAACCCAAACATCATCACTCTGGCCACATTCATCTCCGATCTCGTGAACACGGACGGCCAGGATGACGAAGCAGCCAAAAAGCGTGCGGTCGCCGCTATGCTTGCTATGGTCGACAAGTATAGCACGGGTTTCCCTACGCACGCCTCGAGTGCCCCTGCGCCTGAACGCGATGTGGTGTTGTTGACCGGAACTTCGGGCCGCTTGGGTGCTTGTATACTTGCGTCGCTGGTACAGTCCCCGCAGATCGCAAGGGTTTATGCCTTGAACCGGAAGAGTTCGACACCAATTGAAGGTCGCCAGCGGTCCATTCTGGAGGAGCAGGGATACAACGCGGACGGCATACTCAACTCAGACAAGGTCGTCTTCGTGGACACAAACCTTGAAGGCGAGTATCTCGGCCTACCATTGGATCTTTACGAGCAAGTAAGCAGACTACAATACATTGTCGATGAAATTTTTGCTGACTCGTCGTGACATGTAGATCAGAACATCCGTGACGCATATAATGCACAATGCGTGGCCCGTCAACTTCAACATGTCGCTTCCGTCATTTGAGCCGAGCGTCAAGAGCGTACGGGCTCTGATTGACTTCGCACTCTCTTCACCCTTGCCTACACCTCCTCGTCTTCTTTTCGTCAGCTCAGTTGGGACTCTAAGACGTGAGCACATAGTTTAATACCTTGCATGCCACCGTGACGCTTACGATTCGACCGCAGAGATCGACAAGTCTAAGCCTTGCAAAGAGGGCCTTATTGATGCGACCGTTGCGGTTGGCTCCGGCTATAGCGAGTCGAAATGGGTCTCCGAGATGATTCTCAACAGAGCTTCGAAACAGACACCGCTCCGCACGGTCGCCGTCCGAGTCGGTCAGCTTACGGGTTCGTCGATATCTGGTGCCTGGAAACCAGCGGAGTGGGTGCCTGCACTCGTACGCTCAAGTGTCTACCTGAAGTGCATGCCTGTTACGAACAAGGTCTGTGTCCTTTTCGAGCCAGGTCTTCCCTACCCTAAAGCTGCTATTCATAGCATATCTCCTGGGTATCTGTGGACGGAGCAGCCAAGGCACTCGTTGAGATGCGTAACTCCGACATCCCGAACCTCCATCTAGGTCACCCTCGCCCAGTCCCCTGGCTGTCGGTCATGGAAGATGCCGCACGCATGCTCAAAATTCCCACTGTTCCCTACGACCAATGGTTCGCTCTCTTGAAGTCAAGCGGCGAGGGTCTTAACGCCAACTCGGAAGTCGAAATGATGCGCCAGAACCCGGCTCTCAAAATTCTCGACTTCTTCGCTGGGGGACTGGAGACAGGCGAAAACATTGCAGCGTTTGAGGCTTTGGGGCTCCCTGCTTTGGACATGACGGAGGCCTTGAAGGTGGCACCCTCGTTGGCTGCTGATTCTCTGCCTCTTCTGTCGGGCGAGGACGCATGCAAGTGGATCCGTAGCTGGAAGGAAGTTGGATTCTTGCCCTCTGAGCCTTAGATTTTGCCTGCATCGTTGCTGTAACTCTCGAAGCCTGCCGAATTGCATCTTACATATTGCCTCTCGCTATCGCTGACGGCAGGTCTTGGCTTGATTGAAACCCTCTGGGACGGAGAAGCATTGCCTTTTCTAGGTTTACTTAATTGATCCCGACCGGTTGTCTGCAGAGGGTGGCTGTCATAAAAGGGTTAGGAAGTATTTCAACTTCACACCCACGACTGTGGGTTAGATATAGTAGTCAACAAGTTCGTTTCTAGGCATTTCTGACCACCATGATTCTAAAGATGTAAAAATAGCTGATACGATGATAGGCCATCGTGCGGTAACGTCATAGAAACAACTTGAACGAGAAGTACTGACGCTAGCGAGATCTACCCTTCATCCAGCTGCTAACTTCAAATCCCCAGTCCTCGCCTTCTCCACTAAACAAGGAATAACTTGGGCTCAGATGATTATGGCCCTTCATGAGCAGTTCCTCTACTGGCGAAGAAACTTTGGACCTTAGTACGGGTACAAAATTCCCATGAGATTGAAGGAGAGGTGGGAACTCGTACTCTCCTATCAGCGCAAGCGCTGGCGGAAAGTCGGATAGGATGGCCTTGGGGGCATTCTCAAGGAGCCCCAGTGGCTCACGCTTGCGAACGTCCTCCGTCGACGGCCCAAAGTACTGGCGAAGGAACTCTGGGGATGTGGATGGTGCACCCCGAAAGTCGTACGCGCCGGATAGAACGACGAGACCTACGATACGGCTGCGTAGATCGGCAGGCAGCAGGCCTGGTAAGAGCATGAGTGTGGCAATGCTCGTGCTACCAGCAGAGTGACCCATGAAGAATACTCGGGACAAGTCCGCTTTGGCACCCATTCCGTGGTTCACTGAGCCGACGTTGGCCACGACCCACGCAAAGGCATCTCTGAGGTCTATTGAAGGATCCGGAAACTTGATGTCCGGCATGATACGATAGTCTGCAATAACAGTGACGAACCTATAGAGAAAACAATCGCGCGTTAGAATTAGTCTTTCGAAGACTAAAATATATTCATTATCGTACCCTTGCTTTGCATAGAAAGCTCCGACGTTCCTATACTGAAGGTCATCCGGCGGGTCGAGAACTTTCGCCCCGGAGATGTAACCCCCACCATAGACATAAAACAAGACCGCAGCTTGTCCCGTGAGATGTGGATAGTACACGTCCAGCTGCTATCATCTAGATTGTGAACATTGTAAGGATTGGAGTACGTACATGATGTCGATCTGTAGCCCCGTATTTGAACGTTTTACGGGTATAGCTTAGAATCTCTTCCTCATTCGCCCTCAAGAGAGGCTGAAAAACCTGACGAGCTTATATCGTAATCAGTCTTTCGCTTGATACTATGTTAAGCACCAACATACTCGGCTCAGCCTGCTCATAGAGGCCAGACCCAAATTCCCTTAGAGAGTCCATAGTAAGAATGGGCTAAGAGGCAGCTGTTAGGCAACCTGCCGTGCCCTCGCATCCTTTTAACACATTAAGCCCCCTTGTTCAGGCTGATGGAGCGGGGATATCTTGACAAGTCTCGTAAGATGCAGTATCACAGAGGGCATCACTGGGAGGAGATAAAATGCGTATACCTCAACCAGGCAATGGGTTCGCAAGGATGCAACTGTCAGTGTGCGAATAGGCCCGAGGGCCAGCAGCGACCCGACCGCTGTACGTGTATAGAGCGGGGGGAGACTGCAGCTAGAAAGCAAGAAACGGCACATCAGCAGTACTATTGGGATAAATAAGACATCAAGACTCAGCTATACCGTTGAGAACAGTGCTCAGCTTATTCCTAACAATATTCACCAAGCTCGACGGACATACTCAGTAAATCAATGCGGTATTGTCAGCTCTAGCTCGAACCCTGTCATATCGAGCAAGATAACTAGATCAGGAATAGCCCTCATGGAAGACAGTGTGAGGGTAGCGGTGCATGGGAAATTGGAAGATGAGGCTCGTCAGCAAGTTACGGTACTTCGGACCGAATCTGGACGCATCTGACCACTTTGATAGAACGAGAAGGTGCATCGTAAACAATGACGAACAAGGTTCTGGTATCTGGATTTCTTAAAAGCACAAGCTACCCGCATACAAAGGCTTAGTCAGTAGAAGTACAGCTGAAATATCATTTACATTTTGTAGCCTGTGAGACGTTTGGATCTATGTGACACTTCAAGGGACGACCTTGAGGGCTTCCCTGAAGTCGGCGATGATATCGTTGATGTTCTCGATACCCACGGATACCTGTAAAGCGCGGTTTAGAATATGTAATATGGCTGCACCAATGCTACGTACACGAATGAGATCGGGAGTCACACCAGCCTCGCGCTGCTCGCGCGGGTCGAGTTGCTGATGTGTCGTGGTCGCAGGGTGGATAACGAGCGTCTTCGCGTCGCCAACGTTCGCCAAGTTGCTCGCAAGCTTCAAGCTGTCGACGACCTTGCTACCAATCTCCGCATCACCCTTGACACCGAAGCTGAGAACGCCGCCATAGTAGCCCGGGCGGAACAACTTCTTCGCGAGCTCGTGCGACGGGTGCGAAGGCAGGCCGTTGTAACTGACCCATGCAACCTTCTCGTGTTGGTCCAGCCAGCGTGCGAGTGCGAGTGCGTTCTCGGAATGGCGCTCCGCGCGTAAGCTGAGCGTCTCGAGACCTTGCAGAAGCAGGAACGCGGCGAAGGGGTTCATCGTCGCTCCGAGGTCACGCAGGACCTCGACACGGGCCTTGATGATGAATGCTAGTGGCCCGAAGGTTTCGCTGAACTTCATACCGTGGTAGCCGTCCGACGGCTCGGTGAAGCTTGGGAACTTGCCGGAACGCGTCCAGTCAAACTTGCCTGTGTGAGATGCTGCTTAGAGATGGACTATCGGGAATGGATGAAAGGGTACGTACCGGAATCGACGATCACACCCGCGATGGTGGTACCATGACCTCCAATCCACTTAGTCGCGCTATGAACTAGACTACGTTTGAATACTAAGACCGTCACTATGGTAAAACGCTGCTTACCGACTATGTCTGCGCCATGGTCAATAGGCCGAATAAGGTAACCTAAAACGCAAGGGTTCGTAAGCTGAATACAGAAAGTATGATGAGTACGTACCACCCATGCCAAATGTGTTATCGACAATGACCGGGATACCATTGTCGTGGGCAATCTTGGATAAGACGGGTAGGTCGGCAACAATGTACTTGGGATTGCCGATACTCTCGACATAGAAAGCCTTCGTCTTCTCATCGATGGCTTTCCTGAAGTCTTCTGGGTCGGTGGTCGTAACAAACTTGACGCTGATGTCAAATTTCTTCAAGAAAACTGTAGGTTTGTGTAAGCAGTAAGTTCAGCTGGAACTCTCATCCAGACGCGCCTTTGAGTTGGTTGTAGGTCTGAGTAAGAGGATGTCAGCCTGTGTGATAGGAATGGTCCCGTGGTCACTCACTCCTCCGTACAGGTATGAGCTTGCTACAATGTTATCCCCCGCGCCTGCGATAGTGGTTATCGCCATGAATTGGGCAGCATGACCGCTTGACGTCGCGAGTGCTGCAGCGCCGTTTTCCAAAGCCGCCATACGCTTCTCAAAGACATCCTAGCCAATCACATAGTCAATACTGCGTAAAAAGTGACTAAAAGCATACGTACGAGTGTAGGATTCCCAAGACGCGAATAAATGTTCCCAAATGTCCTGAGTTAGTCAAAAAATTACTTCACTGTCCTCCTATGTGTAGTGAGACAGGACACTACACACCTCAGACCGAAGAGATCCGCTGCGTGCTATAAGGAAATGTTAGACTAGAAAACCACAAATTTTGACAAAAAGATACCTTAGAGTCATGAAAAACGTAACTGCTGGTAGCGTAGATGGGTGGTGCTCTCGCGTTTGTTGCCGAGTCAGGTTCCTGGCCAGCATGAAGCTGGAGAGTCTCGAATTCGGGCTCTCTGTCGTCGAGAACGATGAGCAAGGTGATAAGGCGTAGAGAAGCCGTACGCACTTGTAAAACTTGTGTGAGGACATCTTGGGAGTGGGAGAGTGCAATGATGGTCCAAGTGTACGGTTCAATCTGATTTATACCGGCTGCGTAGAGACCAGGCAATATTTTGCGCATTGCGTGCTCATACACCATCACGCAATCGCCGCTAAAGACTGGTCGCAGCATATTCGGAATGGTTTGGCTATGTTCACATGAACGATTCGACCTCAATGCTCAAGCATGGCAATGAATATGTTGAAGAACGGACTACAAACTGGTGGAAGGAATAATGACATAGCTGTAAGCGTTGTAGTCGGCGTCAGCACTGTTCTGCCTGGCCTCCGTTACCGGCGCTTGATCTTGGCGCCGGAATCAAGGAACAGCCGCGCCAATGGCTGAGTCGCTACCAAATGTCGCTTGATCGCACAACGGGCCGCATCGTCACGAACGGCGAAGCTATTGAGAACCACACAGAGGTGAGCAGGAAAGCATGGGATACGTACAAGATGGAACTCACGGACGTAATACTCTAGAGCCTTATTGTCGCAATGTCGGTGCAATCCGTGATCGTCGAAAAATTCTTCCAAGCTTCATCCTGACTCGGTATGTCAGAAAACCAGGCGCGCCCGACAGACGGTAGAACGGCTGGACAAATCTAGGTCAACGCTCACTAGGACGTATCAGGTACGCCCGAACTACGTTACCAATTTTACTATCTCGGACACGTCGCGGGGCTTCTCATTACTGAGCTCACTGATCATCTGAGAGGGCTATTAAGAGAGCGGAAGCGTCCCATGGAAAGTAGAAGCCTTCATATGGCCTTCAACGCGAGTACACACTCGCCGGTAGACAACTGTACATTCTCACAGCAGCTTCTTGCCGAGCGGTGCTTGGTCAGGGCTGTGCAAGAACGCGACAAGTGGACAATGCATAGTGTCAAGAGAACGGTGAGCAGAACGAAACCATGCTTCCGATATATTGTGCTCTGTCATCGCTCATTCATTGTGTACATCTTTAGATTCACACACTCAATAGTAGCAGATTCAGTTCACCGCTAATTGAGGAAGTGAAATTTCCCGCCGTGGAACGGGACAGTCCTGATGCAACTGTGCATATGACTGGCCTTTGCACACCAACACCTCAACGATGGACAGCACGATGAGCAAACAGTCTGGTATACCCTGTGTAAGCATACAAATTGCACCGTCCACATTATTTATATCCACTTCCGAGTCGCATCCTACGGTGATGCATTTCCATGCCAAGATATGTCGCTGACAGAACCATTCAATGCCAAAGGACTGTAATTCTCGTAGGAATAATCAGGGTGTCATGCAGCGAGCTAGTATTACGGAGCGAACGCGACTAAAGCAGGAACACAAAGGAACATCTCGGGCCTCTTGCCGCCGATTTCCCGCTGAGAGCCACGCCCAGCACACGGGGCGGTTCGACTTCACAGGGTTCCCAGAAGGCGAAGTCAGCTCTCTCATCCCTTCTCGCTCTTCCTGCTTGGACACCGCCACAGTCTCACCTTGCCTCTTGACACGACCCACATAGCCTGCAACCGGGCGGGCCTAATGGAGCAATGTGTACACGTCAAGTCCACCCCACCCATTCTGCATGTGAAGATGGACACGCTGGCCGTCGAGGACGTGTCTACAGCAAGGCACACATCCGCGTTGAACACTGGCTGGTCAACGACATTGGACTCCATGGGCTTGCCCCCAAAGCACACGGCGTTCGGACTACGCACCTCGGGAGCTATGCCACTGGGATATCTACCTTCCCAGATCCGGCTTCTTTGTAATCGCAAAGCTTGCTTCCTACTTCGCCCAACGCGGGACGCAGCAAACGCGGGAGGTTCTCAACGACGTGACCGCACCGGGAATCGTTGCACAGTACGTTGCATAGCCATCTGTGCATCTGGACAATAGACACGCGCCGCCTGGGGCGGCCGGCCTTTTTCGACGTGGAAGATTTAGTAGCGGTGACTTTCACAATACTATGAATCCAAGGTTTGTCTGCATCCCGCGTGATAAGGACGGGAAAACTCCGCCACTGATGTCAAGTCTGCAAGGCTAACTGAGAGCTCGTGTGCACCATTCGGCTGCGCCTTAAATGCCCTGCGTAAATGCTATCCGTTGATTTCCTATTCAGACGCAGGTAGTCGACGCATTGGCACGGCTTGTGTGATTCTACCACAAAGACAAAACTGGGATATGTGATGGCAAGTCTACAAATTATCTCAGGTGCGACAAGCGTTGTCATGTTAAGCTTAGACTATCACACACCGTCTACACTCCCGTCGGTAGTATTTCATACTCCTCTACTACTACTAGATATTCAACTCACCGTGAAATGAAATGATTGTGACTTGACCTGAGGCCTGAGATCCTTAGCTGTAGAGAGGCCGGCGCCAGCAACTTGCGACATATCACAATGTGGCGAGTACGCTGCAAGTCTTTCCGGAGACCATTAGTGTCAAGTATCCAAACCTCCACCCTCCTTCATACGATACACACCCTTCACTTCCGCATCTTCATAGTGCGAAGACTTGGAGTCGAATTATGTTCTGCGCTAATGGCTTTTTCACTGAATTTGTGACCACACTTCGACTTTCCTTACAGCGTCGCTGGTATCCTTGTCCACCGCTTGTGATTCCTCCCACATATCATGAGGTCTTGTGCAGGGAGCACATTCGGAAGTATTGTAGGAGAGGCGGCCCAGCTGCTCAGCCAGCCCGAGTCTGGACCGCTATGAGATCATACGCGAGATGTTCAAGTAGTAGACGAGCGGCGAAAGTGCCCACATCAACTTACCATCACCCACCTCTCACTATGTCAAAAGTCGCGCCATATGGCACTTGGCCGTCACAGCTTACAGCGGACGTGATTGTGCAAAGCGTATGTACGTCTGTGGAAAAACTGAGTAGGTCTCAAGAATAATATCGTAGGCTTCAAGCGTCGTCGAGCTTGTAGTCGACCCTGCTACATCCAAGATCTATCACATTGAGAGTAGGCCATCCGAAGGTGGACGGAACGTGCTTGTACAATCAGAGGAAGGCAAGGATGTATTTGGGAAAGATTGGAATTGTCGGACCGCCGTGCACGAGGTGAGTAAATGACCTATTTCTGCTTTAGCTGCCGACTGAGGGAGGGCTAAGTACGGCGGAGCTCCAGCAGTAGTATGCGATGACAAAGTATACTTCTCAAACTTCTCAGATGGGCGGGTTTACACGTTGGATGCCACAAGCGGAGAGGAGCCGAAACCAGTAACACCAGGTATGTATACTGAGCATCGTCTAACTGTGGGGTTTTACATCATGACCCATTCTTACCATTAGAGAGCAAGGCCCACCGCTACGCCGATCTTGCCGTGCATCCGTGGTATCGACATCTACTAGTTGCTATCCAGGAAGACCACACCAAACCCGCACCTGCTGACGTCGTGAACACGCTTTGTCTCATCAACACCAAAACGCAACAAGTCGCAACACTGGTCTCAGGAGCCGACTTCTATGGTGCCCCGTGCTTCTCGCCCGATGGTGCACATCTCGCTTGGCAACAATGGGACCACCCGGATATGCCCTGGGAGGGCGGCCAAGTGTACATCGCAGGGATCAGCGCCGACGACAAAGAGATACGTGCCAAAGACGTGCGACATATCGCGGGACGTGCGGGAGCCGTGAGCGCAGGATACCCATTGTGGACGTCCAACGACTCGCTGGTCTTCACGAGCGACGAGTCGGGTTACCAGAACCCCTGGATATATACCGTTTCGGCAGGGAAGGCAGCGCCGGTGCTGCAGACGCCTGTCAAGGAGGACTTCAGTTCGCCCGCGTGGAGGTTTGGGAGCGCGTTCGGTGCCGTGGCTGATAACGAGGGGAAGATGGCTTTGTACACCGCATTACGGGATGGACGCAGTGTGCTGTACATGGTCAGTCTACATTGTGGAACCTTGGAGGAGATCGAATGCCCGTATACCGTGGTGGAGTGCGTGTACCGCATCGTGGATCGTTCGATGGTATTCATTGGTGGCAAAGACGATGCCCCAAAGAGCATTGTGTTATGTACGCTGAAGGACTACGCGAAGCCCAAGTACGCAGAAGTGAAGGCGGCGAAGCGCGACCTCCCGGAGTGGTCAGTCTCGAAACCATTGCCCATGACTCTCGAGGTTCCACCGAACAAGGATCCGTTGTATATCGTGTTATACCCTCCGACCAGTTCTGGGTACAAGGGCCCGGAGAACGAACTTCCCCCGTGCATTGTGAACGTGCACGGTGGACCTACAGGCATGGCGGACCAGTCGTTCACTCTGCCAAAACAATTCTTCACTTCGCGTGGTTTTGCCTGGTAGGCTTCCCCTTCTTCCATAAAGGATGCTCACTGACATGGATGATGATCAGGGTGGATGTCAATTATGGCGGCAGCGCTGGCTATGGGCGGGAATATATGTAAGGTCTCTCACAGATCCCGACGGTCGATTTCACTAAGGAGTCTTACTCTTACAGAAATCGCCTGGCAGGCACATGGGGCGTTGTGGACGTGCGCGACTGCGTACTTGCCGCCTCCATCCTCTCCAAGACACACAAGCTCATCGATCCGGCCCGCACCGCCATCCGTGGCGGCTCATCTGGCGGCTTCACCGTCCTCGCCGCAGCATGCGCATATCCAGATGCGTTTGCGGCAGCCGTGTCGAACTACGGCATTTCCGACCTGTTCAAGCTCTGCGAGTTCACGCATAAGTTCGAATCGCACTATATGGAGAAGCTGTTGGGTGGTACGCCAGATCAGATCCCAGAGGTGTATAAGGAGCGCTCGCCTGTGTTCAATGCGGACAAGATAAGGACGCCGTTGTTGGTACGTCGCTTTGCCAATTCACGAAAAAATGGCGACCAAACACCTACCTGTATAGATTCTGCAAGGCTCCTTGGATGCCGTCGTGCCTCCCGGACAAGCCGAAGCTATCGTAAAAGCCATCAAGGATAACAACGGACGTGTCGACTATGTCTTATTCGAAGGCGAAGGCCATGGCTTCCGCAAGTCAGAGAACATGAAGGCTGCGCTTGAGAAGGAGCTGGCATTCTATGAAGATGTCTTCGGCCTGAAGAAACATGCTTAAGAGCATCTGGATGGTCGCTAAAGAGGGTTGAAGAAATGCTGGATAACATCTGTATTTTTACGACGCAAAGCTGACATTGATCATTGTATGGGTTTTCTCCGAAGTATGTATTTGAGATGTGTAACATTGCCGGGGCGACACAGACTGTTTGGAGTATGATTGCGGTTGTTTCCATGCCAATTTACCTGAATGCATGGTTCAATTGTACCATTCAACATTCAACTTCACTTGTTCAGCTCGCTCGACGAGCGCATCATTCGGCGAGCAGAGCAAGCGCGCGCTTAGCGAACCGCCGCATGAGCGTCAAACTTTATACCCCTTCGTCCCTGTCTCTCTTCCAGTTCGGCATTCACGGTCTCCACGGTAAGATTCTCCTTCAAAGTGAGTGTCGTCACGCTGCTTTTAGGCCTGTCAAAGGAGTTGTTTGCTGGAAATAGGAGAAATGCGGTTGGAATGAGATGGATTGCAAGCCCAACTTTTGGATGTAGCCAAATATTGACGCACGACCTTGCAGATGCCTCTCCAAGAATACCAGGTCGTCGGCCGCCACCTACCCACCACCAATGAGCCCACCCCCAAAATCTACCGTATGCGCATTTTCGCGCCCAATGAGGTCGTTGCCAAGTCTCGTTTCTGGTACTTCCTTCGGTGCGTGTGCAGACAGGTTTTGCGCGCGGCCCTCGCTAAGAGTCTAACAGTCAATTGAAGAAGGTCAAGAAGGCCTCTGGCGAGATCCTCGGTGTCAACGTTGTACGTATAGATCACATGTTGTCCCTTGCAGCCGTTCAAGTGGCAGGCGGAATGGGAGGCTAACCACAGGTTGTGTCACTGCGTTGTTTTTCGCTTCGCATCGGCCATTTCCCCCCTCTTAGATCCACGAGAAGAAGCCTCTCAAGGTCAAGAACTTCGGCATCTGGCTCAGATACGACTCTCGCTCTGGAACCCACAACATGTACAAGGAGTTCCGTGAGCTTACCCGCGCCGATGCTGTCAAGGCGCTCTACCAGGACATGGCTGCCCGCCACCGTGCCCGCTTCCGGTCGATCCACGTCCGTGTTCATATTACGTGCATCAATCGCTACATACTCAAACCACGTTATATAGATCCTCCGTGTGGTTGAGATCGAGAAGAGCGAAGACGTCCGCCGCCCTTACATCAAGCAGCTCCTTGTTCCGGGCCTCAAATTCCCTCTCCCTCACCGTGTCTCGAAGGTTCGCTCGACCTTCGTTGCCCACCGTCCCTCGACGTTCTAAGCGCGGTAAACTTGTTGGCTGGTCCTATCATGGAGACAGTATCCTGGTTGGAGAGACTACCATATCTACCGTGTTTTGTCTGTACACACGCTGTCATGTATCCGCTAGGTCTACTCATAGGTATATGAACCTTCCATGCTTACATGCCAGTCTTAAACGGCCTGTTTCGCTGCATCGTGTGACAGAGACAGATTGAAACTGCAGTACCCGTCTACTTTAAGCCATAAGCCAAAAAGTCGCTTTGCTATGCTTTCAGTTGACCTCGAAATCGAACGTTCAACGTCCAGCGCTCAGCCCTGAGCGCGCTAGTTGCCCTGTGCGGTTCTCCGTTCCCGACCGTCATGTTCGCTCGCTATCACACCTTGCACAGATCTTTGCTCCGCGGGTTTGTAGCCCCATTACGCACCCGCTATACACCGCAAGGCGTAAGACCGTCGATCCGGGCGTATACCCAAAATACTACGGACACTACAACAGTTTCTACTCAAGACTCGGCAACCCTTCACGGCGATCATGCTGAAGGCTCAGCTTCCAACGATCCTATTACCTCTGCTCCCTCTAGCTCGCCTACAGGTCCACAATCAGGTATTGAAAACTTTGAGGAGTATGAGGAGTTGGCAAGCACTCTAGTTCAGAGCGCAGCAACGCAAACTCCTGTTCAAGACCTCAACTTGCTACCAGGCAAGTCAACCTGTGAGGAATCCTGTCTTTCATCGTAATAGAGACTCGCTGACTATCGTTATAGCACAGGGAAAGCGGAAGAAGCATAGTTGGAAAGATACCCAACTACTATCACTCCCTGCCGAGTTGCTGCCATCTCCGTTTATTCCTCAACTGCCATTTGAGCAGCTAACGCGATGGCTTCGTGTGCAAGAGTGCGAGGCCTACCTTACTCCACTGTATCAGCGCGGGTGGTACGTGAGCTCAGAGCGGCTGCCGAACGGAAAACAGAGGACATTCCTTACACTGAAGAGAGATTTTACGTTACGGAAGAGGGTGTGGGCTGCGGCGTTCATGAAGCAAGTGGCAGATGCAATGATTGCGCGCAAGGTGAGTTCTGTTGATTCAAGCCTTGCCAGATCTGAACGCAACCCCAGCACGATTGTACAATACTTCTTAATATACAAACGGTCACGGTAGAGCTGCATACGCACACTGCGCACGTGCACGTACACGGAAAAGGGCGTATCGACCACCCTGGAATCACTGCTCTGGACGTCGGGCTAGCAACTGCAATCGAAAAATTGTGGGAACAATGTGTGGATGATGGTCAAGTACGACCAGCCAACGTACGTCCGACCATTGTTCCCGCAACAACAAAAACAGACGGGCGCAAGATGCATGTCCGTATGCTTTCAGTGACGGCGCTCAAGCTAGGTTACATTGGAGGCAACGTTACCTGTCTTGCTTGTGGGGGAGCGCATATGATTCAGGACTGCCCCACTCGTCACACCACCCGCCCGCCGCATCCATGCTTGATTTGCGGTGGATGGCACTGGATGCAAGATTGCCCCCTAGGGGGTGCTCAAAAACCCTCTCGCAAGCGCAAGCAATCAACCCCGACCGCGCCATCGTCCTTGTCATCTTCAGCCTCGTCGCCCTCTCCCCCTTCACCGTCTCCTACGCTTGTATCGCATGCCGATGCGGAACTAAGGGAGACAGATTCTGACTCAGCCCGCCGGATGGAATCTACCTCAGCTTGAGGTCAGAACGGCCGTCGCTCGAGGCATAGCTCTCGTAAGTTTCACAGCAGTAATCATATCAACGTCTTATCATGTTATTCATGCACCACTTTGCAGCCATAGCCCTATATTGATGCTCATCTTTGCTCTATGGACGCCCTTGTCGTTCAAAGATGTAAAATAGATGCTAGACCAAGTATCGTAATGAACTTAGCGTCGCTCATCCTAAGCAACCTTGGTTGTACCAAAACTTTACCCAAGCTTCTGCATGATCCTCGTTCAGCGGTTCAAGACTCCGAACTGTGCTACTCAGGGAACACAGTTTCGTCGTACTGAACACAGGCATACCTCCGGCTTCGACAGTGTCTGACGCCCCTCTTGCCGCACTGGCTGCGTTCAATGCACTGAAGAAGTCGAGTAACTTGATGGCCGGCTGGAAAGCAGAGTCAGAAGAGGTTTTCAGGGATGTACATCGCGCCAACTGACCATTCGGTTCAGGTCTTCGGCTGTTGCAAATATAGAACGCTCTTCCAGCTTTCTGATCCAATCACTAAACGGGATGAAAGGCAGGCGGCCTTGGGGTAGGTGTTTGTTCACATTCTCCAGAACGTCGGACCATGAGCTTCTGCGCGGGTGGACAACATTGACCAGGGAAGGTAGCTTCCCGGATACTAGTACAATATCCTTGACAACTGCTGCGACAGCGTCCATAGGAATCCATGAGACAGTCTGTGATTGTATTCATGAACAACGTCTAATAGCGAATTATCTCAGTCACGACTCACCCCGCTCATGGTAGGCATAGCGCCAAGCGAAATGCTCGATTTTACCAGGACAGCGACCCACTCGGAAGTACTCCAAGCACCGGTCTCTTTGCTGCCGCAGACTTGTCCGATACGTAGGGACGTGGCAGAGAATCCGCGATCTGCCGCTTTGGCCAGTACCTAATTCCAGTACCGAGTATAAGCAAACAGACGATTCAGAGTCTCGTGAAGTACACGCACGTTCTCCACGACGAATTTCGAGGCACCGTAGCCGGTTGCGACCGCGACTTCCGGATCTACCAGGGGCTCCTCAGGTACAGGACCGCGCGATGTATCGTATCCGGCCGCTGCTGAGACCGACGAGGTGTATAGTAACCTCACCGGGTGGGAGAAGGTGTAGCATGCGTCGATAAATCTTCTCGTGCTTGCGATCAATGGCTCGAACGACTTCAGCACGTGGTTGAAGTCTACTTTCCATGCGTTGTGTACGACATGGGTAACGGTGCGGGCAATCTGGAGAAGGCATTCAGTGAATAATGTGGTCAGTTGGAAATAGTGAACTTGCCTCGTCATATGTTGCAGATGGAAGCCCGAAATGGTCGGCGGATAGATCGCCAACCAGATGAGTGAGCTTGGCTTGGGAGAGGAGGTCTACTGGCAGGTTCCTTTCTCTGAAAGCAGCTTTGTGACGCTCGACGCTACTCGTAGACGATGACCTGTTGAACGTATGAACAGCGGCTATGCTCGAATCCGATAACAGCGCGGCGAGGATGTGAGACCCAACATTGCCCGTGGATCCAGTGAGTAGGACCACAACCTCATCGCCACAACGCTTATCACTTGGGGCGACATATATGGGCAGGTCGCGTGAATAGCGGTCTACGAGCTCGCGTATTTCCTCCGCTGTATTTGCTGCGACATGTTCGTCGGACACGACCAAGGCTGAGATCGTGCTGGCCAATTGGTGCAACGTCGGATGTTCGAACACGACGTTGTGAGACACTCTCGAGGATGCGTCCCGAATACGAGGCTCGTCGGACTTTCGTAGAGCAGCGATAATGCGATTTCGTAAGAATGTCGCATGGAGGCTATATGCACGTATGAATTGGACGAAAGCTGGGGTATTATATGAATCATACCTATCGAAGCCTTGATTGAAGACCTCTATTGTCGCGGATATTGCTACGTTCCTATTGATGTTAGTAGAGACTCTTGTTAGCCACGCCTCGACATCAGGAGCCGCCCATGAAGTGGGAGGTTGGACATCTTCGACATCGGCGCTTTCTATAACTGTGCGATATCTAAGCCACTTCAGTACTATGTAGTCCCGAATGATGGAGCAAACGTACAAAGCCTCGATTTCTTCTTCATATAGGCTTAACGCCTGCCTGCGGATGATAGTGTTCTTGGCCGCTCGCGGCAGGGGCTTTGCGGGGTCTGTTACCAAGATCATCTCCTTGAATATGCGCGCGAACGTTGGGGCCAATGCGTTCGCTTCTTCTACAACGGGCCTGCGAAAAAATCAGCGCTAACTCAGAGGACATTGATCTACCAGCGACATAGACCTACCATATTCTGTTTCTAAAGCCAGCAACAGCATTCTCATCCTGTGGGTCGATGGCGCATCGGGGTTCGATGAGGATACCACACTGACTTTTCCCTCTTCCAAACATGACAGCTCCATCAACCATAGCACTTGATGTGACATGACCCTCTTGCGCAAGCGGAACGATCTTCTCGCCTGATTAAAGATAGTTTAGATTGAGTATATGCATTCTTCTCGAACAACGTACCAGACCCTAAGACTAGGACGTCGTCCTTTCTGCCAGTCCTAGGATTTGATGTCAGGAAACGTCAATCAAAGACAACAGGATCGCCGCTCTTACACGCGCCAAAGACCCGGTTTGGTTGGGTGTGGCTCGAACAGATCTCGAGTGGCGTATCCTTTTGTGTCGGACAAATTTTCGACACATGGGTGATACGTGTCAGATGTCTGTACAAATGTCAATCAGCATGAGACATCAAGTCGTTGTAGGAAAAGAAGTACCAGGATCTGCAGTTCATATGTGCCGTCACCCTCCGGTACCCATCTGTGCTTCACGGTTTTCGGGAAAGACAACCAGCACCATTCAGCACTACTCTTGCATGTTAAGTCGATGCATGTGTCGTCGCATGCATCGTAAGCAGTGGTCAGAGTACCGAACTCAGTTCCTCCATAAGTAGAGCATAGTTTGATCCCTGCATTGATGAGTCGGTCGCCGTTCCGGGATGAGAGTGGTCCACCACCCGTAACCTATACAGGGTCAAAGCCCAGTCAACAGTGAGTCAGGCTGGTACCATCACGGTATTACTTACGAGTATTTTCAATCCAAGCGCGGCAAGACGGTCGATATCCTCGTCAGATTGTGCCCAGGCCTGTGAAGATCACGGTATCGTTGAGGAATAGTACAGATACGCTGATAATCAATCACGCACTTCAATAAAAGCAGGCACGGCAGCAATGCCTGTGCACTTAAGCTGATCAGCGACCTCCAGCACGTTTTGAGGTGTAGGTATCACAGGCGACAAGGGTGCTTGAGGCGTGTAGAGCCCAATTGAATAACCGCTCGAGAGAGGCGCATACACTTGCGCATACATCCCCATAGTGTGAAACGTGGGTAATGGCATGGCAGCCCATACAACGCCATGTCGTCGAGCCCCTTCCAATATGGCTAGATATCAATCCGCTCAGATTATATATAGAGAAAGGATATGCATATAAGAATTAACGCACGAGCCTTGCACCAGTCCAAGATGGTCATGTCTGTGTGTGGGATAGCTTTCGGGAATCCGGTCGAGCCTGAAGAATGCAGATATAGTACGACATCTTCTCGAGACCGTGGCTGCAACGGAGGTGGATATGGTTCGCAGATAGACTCGACAGTTCCTCCTCCAGAGAGTGTAGGGAATATATCATAGATATCAGGTAGCTGGTCTAGACCTAAGCTATACCCCTCTCCACTTAGCGTAGCCTTTGTCGCCTCCACTCGGGCTGACAGTGAAGATTGGCCAACGAGACGGTGAGCTGATGTTTGTTTCAGCAGGTGAGCTATGGCAGCGACGGAATTCCTCGGAGAGATTGGAAGCGGCTTATATTATAACATTAGTAGACATCACTTGCTGAGCGAATACATCACTCACCACGAGACCAGCCCGCGTCATCCCGACTAGAAGAGCAATGTATAGGATCACGTCGCACTGAACCAGTATTCCTACAACCTCGCCTTCAGGTCCATGTCTACGAGGCCGTAAATGATGCGCAATCCTATGGGTTGCTCTCGAGAATTCTCCAAATGTAACAGCGACGACTCCTGCTCCAGAAGGCGACGGATACAGTACCCATGGTCGATCTGGATTGTGTTTGGCATGAAAATCGAGAAAACCAGGCAAGACCGGTATAGAGCCGTCGAGAGGAGGTGGTAATGGGTTAGAAGATGTGGTCCCGGGCATTGTACAAGTAGGACGGAAAGGGCTTTCGGCGCAGTACCCCCATCTTGGCCTGCATATATGAGCACCATGACTCGGATGGCTAGCTTGTATAGAAGTCGTGTTGTCCCCGCCGGCCTGAGAGGACCATCAGCAAAGCGTCGGAGCTTCCAAGCAAGCTAATAGGAGCGCTGAGAGCATCGAATGAAGACGCGACGTCGGATGATACTTAGGACCATGGTGATTGGGAGCAACTTGGAAGAGAAGTCACGCATGTCGTACAGACCCGACCTAGCAAGCGCCAGTGGTTTGATGCCATTATGTAGGCCTCTAGGAATCGTATCTCCTTCGCAAAACACACGGCAGACGTAAGAATCGTAGAGAAATTGCAGTTTTCACACAAATTTTGGCCACTCCTTAGCTACAGGGAGACGGGGGCGTCGGGGTGGACGATTAACCCTAACCACAAGTTGGGCGTTGCTTTAGTCGTTTCGAGCGGATGTCTATGCTGCATTGTACAGCCTTTAGCATTCGTGAAACATGCGACCATATACTTACTCCACGTACACACGGCATACGTGTCGGTTCGCGCTCCGGAACGAGGACGGTGTAGGCCTAAGGACGTAAGTGGTCATATGAGAGGTGCAATCTGATGGTACTGGGCGCCGCTGCATTGTTCATGGGAACTTACATGAGACACAAGTCAGGATAACATGTCGACTATCGTTGGGATCGTGATGGATGCTCGTTCATCTTACTGAAATGAAGCAAGAAATGAAGGTTCCCTTCAAGGCGTCTCGAAGGACCAGAAGATCAAGACTAATGTTCGCTTCCCGCGCGGGCCACTTCTAGGAAAGCACCCGCCACAGTCAGGATAATAAAGCAATAGCAAGCAGTATCGTATACTCACCACCATCTTTCGCAACAATCTTTACTAAGCCCTCCGTGCGAACGTCATGCTGTCCTGAATGACTCTTCTTTCGAGCTCAATAAGAGGTCCAGTTCATGTGGGGGATTATTTGTGTAGTGCGGGGCCTCCATTCGTCGTATGATGAGCTTCTTCTCTCCCTTGAGCTTGGATTTTCGCATCACCTCGCGTGCCGCCTTGATGATAGGTAAATCTGTCGGTACTTGGTCGCGTCTCGGGAACGTGAGCGTCAGTGTACGGAGCTGCTTGAGGCCCGACAATTTGGGGATAGCCTTCGCCCAGTCTGCGGGCGCGGTATTTTGCGACATGATCCCGAGGCCGTAATTCACGGGACGGCGAATCTCGAGCGTGGTTAGGAGCGGTGCATATCTGACGAGACCTGACACGCACAGCGCAGCGTAAGCGACGCGTCTACGACGTATACGAAGGAACTTACGATCAACCACTCTGGGATCAGCGCACCAGTCGATCATCCCATCCAACATCTCGCACTTTGTATCCTGCATCGCAGCAATGATCGCGGACCCGGATCCGCCAGCGCAGCGGACATGTGTCACATTCGGCGAAGCAAAGATAAGCGCATTAGCGGCACTTGGGAGCACTAGAGTTCGCACACTGGGGAGACATAAGTCCCCTATTGCTTTCTTGAACTCTCCGGCAATCTTGCAGTGTGTGACTTGTATCGTCTTTACGTTGACGAGAAGGCTGAGCATTTTCGGGATGTAGGGAAGGATCTCGGCCGCCTCGACCTTCGTAACAGTGAAAGTGACCGTCCTGTGAGATCCGTCAGGATAGCATCATCGTGCGATGGCTGGGCTCACACTCACCGAACATAACCCCGCATAACATCGCTCAATGTCTGCACTCCCTCGGCTTTCCGTTTCAAGTTGTGCATAACGTACTTGTACCAAGAAGCTTGTGCTGTCGCTGGGACGAAGCAGATATCCAGACGTGCCCATAGACGAGGTAGAGCGACTACGCGCATTCCGCGGCAGGTAGCAGCGAGGGCGCGCAACGTCTTTGCCCTTTCCGCATACTTGCTATCCGGTAGGCCGACGGCTGTATCATGATACCAGTTGAGTGGAACGGTAGGGAAGTAGGATATAATTTCGTCGAAGAGCTCGGGTGGCAGCGAAGCAAGTCGCGGGATCATTGTAAGGGACCCATGCAACTGGGGCGCTACACGGTAGCGCCCGCCTGCGGGCGCGCCATCAGGCCGGATCGGGGCGTTGATGCGCCCTGCCATTTATGGCAAGAACTGTATAGCACCGGGCCCTTAAGGCCACGGGCGCTCGTAGCGAGAAGGACACACTTTATCACGCATTGTACAATAGTAGCACGTTTATACAGACGACTGTCTACTCATTGCACCGCGTGATCTTACACTTTTTTGAGTCTCATCCAAGTCTCAAAACGTGCTCTATCGTATCCACTCGATTTCGACTCGAGAACTCTCCATTCTCCCATCAGAACCCGGAAGATGTCCAACCCCGAGCGTCCCACGCAGATCCCCCGGCGGACAGGTGGCTCAAGCACCACCCGTTCGCAGACCAGCGAACCCACCGGCAACGGAGCCGGAGGTGCCACGGGCACCGAGACGGAGCCAGGAGGGCCCCAAGCGACGGGTCCGCAGGCGACGAGGACCGCTCGTGCCCCGAACGCAGGCCAACCGGCCGGTACGGGAGGGACAACCACGGGCACGGGAGCCACGCGCACGCCGGCTGCCACTGGCGCCGCAGCCACGCGCACAGCGGCAGGCGCAGGTGCCACGCGCACTGCACCTGGCGCTACCCCAGGTCTGACCCGTACGGTCACGACCACCGCTGCTGGCGGTGGTCCCCAAAACGCAGGAACTACGCCTGCCGCGTCCCAAGGACGCCGCTCCTCCTTGAGGGGGAGCCCTGAATTGAGCGATGATGAGGATTTATATCAGAACCCGCCCGAGACGTTCGAGCATGCGCCCCCAGGACGCGTCGACTCTATAAGTCGACATCTGAGTGAGGAATCGCGGCGCAGTGCGCGCCAGGACAGAGGGGACCGACCCCCCACTGAGACCGCTCCTACAGGAGCAGGGGCAGCAGCCCCGCGCCAAGGGCGCGCCGAACCGTCAAATCGGGAGCCTCCCCCCGACGCGTTCGAGAACGTCGCGCGCGAGGTGTTCAAGCGCGTGTTCGACGAACTGAAGATCGCGAACCAGCGCGCAGACAAGCTGACGGCCAATGCCCGAGTGGGCCAGCAAGAGGCGGACCGCAGGTTCACCAGGCTCGAGGGCCTCCTCGAGAACCTGATCCGCCGCACGGACGCCATGAAGATGGCGCAAGACGCGAACCAGGCGCGTAACGGGCAGGGACCCAGCCGTCCCAGCGGTGGCAACCCCACTGAGGGTCGGACGTCCGGACGACGTCCAGATACGCCGTATCCCGACTCTGACGACGCCGACCCGGATCGCGCGTTCCGCCAATCCGGCTCCGACGAGGAGCCAGCCCTTGCGGGCATGGGTGCAGACGCACCAGGCGACGAGCCAGATGCTGCAGGCGGACGGGTTCGAGTGAGGCAAGGTCCCACCGAAGCTGAACGCCTGCGCGCAGGAGGATTCAACCCCGACGGCTCGCCTGCAGGGTTGATACCGTCCATTTCGCAGCGAGCTCCTCCTCCCAACACCAGGTTCGCGCCGCACAACGTTAGCCGCGGACGCGGCGGAATGCGACGCACCGTCGCTCCGCACGGACATGGGGGTGGAGACTCCAGCGATGGCTCCAGCGACCACGACGGTGGTCCAGGACGACCAGTTAGCGGGGTCAACCCTCGCTTCCTCCGCGAAGGAGCAGCCAGAGGCGGCGGCCCGCCTGGGCCTGTACCCGTCCCCAATGACGGGTACGAGGACTCGTCACTGCAGTGGATACACGACTGCATCGTCGAGTACCTTGGTGCTGAGCTCGACGTACTACCTCAACTGAAGAACGTCAAGGTCGCACAGCCCAGTGCGTACAACGGACAGGACAACACCGACGAGTTCGAGGAATGGTTTATGGCGCTGCTGCGCTGGTTGCGAGTCAACCGTATATCGGGGCCAGCCCTCGACGGTGAACGAGTTCACCTACTGGGCATCGTGCTATCCGATGCCGCAATCGAATGGTACAATGTGGAGGTTGCCTCCCCGTACCGTGTCCAGCGGCGCTGGACATTCGAGCAAGTCATCTGTGCACTCTATACACGATTCGTGCACCAGGCGAC
>SWBT01000340.1:0-24783 GCA_005298045.1 Pleurotus ostreatoroseus | reverse complement strand
TAGGCTCTTCCCGTAGCCTCGAATACGGAAGACAGTCGTTCCTTTATTAGAGGCTGTAGCTAAGGTGGGGGGTCTTGGGCGAGGTCCGCCGGAGTTTGAAACATGCCGACGGCACCGAAGCATCGACAACTTTAGCGCTCTATTCGTGAGTAGCGCTGGAGGTTGTACGGAGAGGCCGAACCACGAAATACGGCTCTGCGAGACGTAAAATACGGATACACGCAGTGTGAATATCTAAATTATTGTAAAAGTTTGCGTATTAGGCTTGAACAGCTGAAACAATAGTGTCGCAAGTGTCAGTTCGAGCGCATTCCACGGGGTGATTGAGCTACGCAGCCCACAACCTTCGTTCTCATCCTCGCCGTTTCTGCGATATCCGACAGAGTCAGAAATTAGAACAAAATCAAGAGTCGTTACCTCGTAGCGGATTGTAATCACATCGATTCGCAGCTAAATCGTCTGCAAGGCTCACCCTGCTCGATTCTGCGGTCTTCGGGCAATCAGCGCGTCATTCGCGGTCTATGTTTTGAGATGGCAGGCATATACAGTGTGCATAATTAGCAAATGCAGGATAGCACAGGCAAAGACGATCCCGTTTCTGCTCGCAAAATCGACGCCGCGACATTCAGATGCGATACATACCTACGTACAACAGTAACTGTAGGTTAAACATCATGCAAAAGATACTCGCCTTTGTATCGGAAGAACCATCGCTGACTTGTACATATTGTCTCATGTGTAGATCAGTAGATAGATGGAGTTATTACTTTCTGGAGCTCGTTGAGAACCGGTGCTTCAAGCCAGCGTCTGGTCGCTTCCGTTAGTAAGCTACCTGGTGCTTACTGGTGTTGTATACGTACCAGAGATTGACCGTCCACACAATAATGTTACGCTGTTGATACAGCGAAAGTCACCGTCGTCGCTGTCGTCGCTGTCGTTGCGGACAGAGTCGCGCGGCGGCTCACGCTCCCGCCGCGGACCGCTTCGACCGGGCCAATGCCGTGCTTCTGCCGGGCTTGATTTCAAACTCCGGAGGACCTCGCACAAGACCCCCCACCTTAGTTACAGACTAGCCTGAGCCCCAAGCGATCTCAAAAGGCGCCAATCAAAAGAACTTTGATGATCCGGGACGGTGGCGCCGAGCGCGATCGGTTCGAGGCTGAAATGTTTCTTGGCTCAAGTTTATTCAACCATACTCGCAAGCGTGTATCCTAGGGACTGCTGCACGGAGAGGAGGTATTTCTTCAGTTCCCGAGAGCACACAATTCTAACACATTTCTAGCTTAACCGCTGAAAGGCTAATTCTGAATGTGCGCGGTGAATCGCCTCACGACGGGGTTGCACGGCCGCCCAAGGAGATGCCCATAATTGACTGGGCAGTGTCATAAAACGGCTCCAGGCGCGGGCATCAGCTGCAGGCAGCCATCCCATCCGAGCCATGTCCCCAACGACCAGCAGCACCCCCCTCTCCCGACGTTCATGCCGCCTCGGATACCCCGCCTCTCGCCCTGGACGGCTTTTGCGTTGCTGGCATCGCTCGCTTGCAACGTGTTCTTCTACCGCTGGCGACCAGTGTCGCCCGCGACGCTCGTCTACGACACCCGGGCGTCGCTCCTCCCAGTGCTGCTCTCGCCCTTTCTTGTCCCGACCCCGCCTTCCGCGCTCGCACGGCTCGTACAGCTAGCCTGGCTGATATTTCGCACACCTACAAGACGTACAAGTCCTATATATCTCGCTGGGGTGTACGTGTCGCTGCTCATAACACGATGCGTGTCGGGCTTCGTCCTCTCCCGCTCCGTCGGCTGGGCCTACCCACAGCTCTTCAGTCACCGCGCATTGTACGAGCCCATATTCGGGCTTGGGCCCCTCCTGGTTGGTACGATCCTATTCGATGACCTCAGAAGTACGCGAAACGCCGTACAAAGGCTTGCGTTACTGGGGGCATCGGCTGCTTTGGACGGTGCACCATGGACCTACACAGAAGCTGCACTCATCGCGGGTGCGTTCCGTTTAGCACAGCGGATCAGTCAAGAAAACTCGCCTGCCCTCCCCTCTTGGTCCAGTACGAGCATCTTCGCCGACGAGAAAGATTCCGCTCAAGCCTTGCCCCTTACGCCCAAGTGTATCCTTACCCTCGCGCTCCTCTCTACAGTGACGTGCGGTATCTGCGGAAACCTTCCCCGATTCGTCCATGTAGGACCATACACACACTTGGGCTCGGATGCCACAGCACTTGGGGCGCAGGCGACGCCGGACCTGCACATCGTGATGCTCACCGTCCCGCGCACGCGCAACCTCTCGTCGGATGTCATGATCGAAAGCATCGCGTCCTACGTCGCACCATGGCTCGACTCCCTCTCCACCCAGAGCGCAAACAATCGGGACAGCAAGAGTAACACGACGCTAACGGTCTTCGCACACGCAGGCGCGGACGGGACGCACCCCGCGTTCGAGCGTGCCAAGACACATTTCGCCTCCACGAACCTGCCCATCAGGTTTTATATGCAGCCCCCAAACCGAGATACGCCGGAAGTAGTGTCGAACCATTATACGCACCTTGCGGACGCTGCTGCCTATGCCTATGCCCACGGAGACGAGTGGACGATGTTCGTGGAGGACGACTTTGCGCTGTGCGGTGCGTGGGGGTGGGATAATCTGGGGCGAGTAGTCTCAAGACTAGAGGGCTTTGATGAAGAGAAAGAGAGGATGAACGGCGCGTTCGTAGGGACGGGCGGAAGGTGCATTTCTCGACTTTCTATCAATACAATATGCGATTATACTCACATTTGATCTTTATAACCTCCAGCGGCCTTATCTTCCACCGCATCCTCCTCCCGCCCCTCCGCTCGCTCCTCCTCCACACATCCACCCTCTCCCCCCTCACCTCCCCGCCACCGCCCGACGTCCTCCTCCAGACCTGCCTCGCCGCCGGGCCCTCCTCCTGCACACCTCCCTCTCCATCCCCCGCCCTCTCATCCTTTTCCTCCCTCGCCAATCCTCCAGCCGTAAACCCTAACCCCTGGCTCCCAGCCGCGCCGACCTGGGTCATAAGCAGCCGCCTCCTGATGGGGCACCGCGGCTGGGACCTAAGCACGGGCGGGCGCACGTACGAGCGGGGGAAGTGGGCGTGTGGGTGGCGCCAGCCGATGCATGGCGTGAGGGGCGTGGAGGTCGTTGAGGTGTAGGATATGGGTATATGCGGGGGTCTCAGAGAGCGCGGAAGAAAGGGATCACAAAAGGTGTTCAAAGCATCGTACGTGGCGCGGGCGTCGCGCAAGTACCTGTACACATAGAACTTACAGCTTCATATACCCAAAACTAAATGTATATCAGGCCTTTGACGAATGGTCATATCTGACGGGTCATCGGACGCTTCCTGCCCACCGTTCTTCCTCTTAGCCACATCCTCCGACCCCAGCCCCACCAAGGCAAGGTCCCACGAGCTGACATCGTAATATGCCGGGGATTCTTTCAGACACTTCACGATCGCCGCGTCTTCCCAAAAGAGATACCACGCTCCTCACATTACATCCTTTGCACAGGCAACGCGCAAAGTGATCTGTACACATACCGCCCGCTGACTCAGGAACGGCTCGCGCGCACCGAAGTGCAATTCCACACCGACACTACGCCCTATCCATGACAATATGCATAGGCAGTATCGATAGAACGAAACAGACGGTTAACGATTGGGCATATTTGACAGGTCGTCGAGGGCCATCTCCCGATCGCCTTTCCTCATCCTCGCATCCCTCGAAGCTAGCTCCACCAACGCGACGTCCCCCGACACGACATCGTAGTATGCCGGTGATTTCTCCGGACGCTTCACACTCGCCGCGTCCTACCAAACCAAAAAGATAGATCACGCCCTTCACGATATATCCTTCACACAAAATTCACCAACACGCACCTGACTTATCTCTCTTGCGATCCCACTGAGACTGCTCGCGTCCGTCCCTATCCTGCCCTCTGTTGCCCCCGTACGCACCGTCGTTGGCGGGACGCGGAACGACAGCGAGACGCCGTTGGGTCGGGGTATGTCGCCGAGTTCGGCGGACGAACCCTGCGCGATGTCCCGCCGGATGGAGCGGCGCGCGTTGAGGGTGACCAGCACGCTGTTCGAGTACCTACAAACCAAACGAGTGAGCGGTGCGACCATTCAAAGGGATGAAATGCTACGGACAATTTACCGAGAAGGTATGCTCTGCGCCGGACTATCGTTAACGAAGATACGAGGATACAGAGTACGATTGTTGGGGATACGCACCCCGATAGGTACTGCAGACTGTCCTCTGGCGACGTCACGAACAGCACGAGCGTGATTAGTCCGCAGACGGCGACAGCGGTGCCCGTGCCGATGGCGTGGTTGATCAGCTTGGTGATGATGGTCTCGGACTCGGGCCAGATGGTGTTCGCTTTGGCGTGGTACAGCTGTTGTTCAAGAAGTTTAGTTGTTCGACTTGAACATTTGACGACTGAGGGACGCACAATCCAAGACATTGACACAGCGACGAGTATGTCCGCTGCGAGACTCGTACCGAGCCATGTCTATAAAGGTGAGTAATCAAGCCGCTAATATCACACAATTATCCACTCACTGTGAACGCAGGATGTAGTCGATCCAGCAGCTCGCGTGACGAATGCGCGGCGAACTACAGCAGAAGCGTTGGGCATCGGCGAGCAACGAACACCATCTCTGTTAGCCTTCTGTACCAGACAAGCAAAGCTCGGAGAAGGACGTACATAGGCCGCGGTGATGATCGCCACCAAACCCGACGCTAGGGCCATCTGGTGCCCGTCAACGGAGAAATCAAACGGCGCCAGGATTTATTGACGAGCCACAACATACCAGAAAAATCAGTGCGGCAACGCCCTTCATAGTGCGCGATTGCGCGAGGGTCCATATACGCCTACACATCGAGAAACCAGACACAGAGACGTCAGTGGTCGAACGCTTTGCGAAGAGTCGAGGACACAGTGTCTCACATACCACGAGTAAAATGCTTGGACGAAGAACGCAACTGTATCATCCACCGAAGCGTCAGCATCATTCCATCAGAGGCCAGGAGAAGGAGGTCCTTCGCAAAGCAACGGGCTAAACTAAATGCGCACTTAGTCCGTCAATCGTCGGGACCGTCATCGCCGACCAGGGGAAGAACACAAGTGAGCCCGGCTTGCCCCAGTTCGTGACCGTGTACCACCACGTCTGGTGCGTCGTTGTCGCTGTTTGAACCGCTTCGAGGACGAGGAGGCCGTATACTACCAATTATCAATGGGGTGGGTGTGAGTATGTGAGGTGGGGAAGCGCGGCCGAGACGCACCGAGCAGTCGGATGAAGAACCTGTCGCGAGGAAAGCTGTCATAGTAGACGTCTGGGAGGAGTGTTGCCAATGGTATCGTGCGAGGAGATGAGGACACTTACAGCACTGGACAATGAGGGCTCCGAAACCTAGCCAGTTCAATGAATGTCCAACTAGCTGAGGGAGTGTCAGAACCAAACAAGACACCTTTTGTGAGATAGGGGACTTACGATGGGTGCGACTCTGTGTTACAGTCCAGGTCAGCACGTCATTTATGCTCCAAAAACCAAGACTTACAGCGGTGTCACATCGACTGAAGCTGAAGACACAGGGGCAGTAGCGTTACTCGACGACATAGTAAAGAGAGTTTTCTACTGCTAGTAGGACCTGCTACTAGACAGGTCCGGTGCAAGTCGAGTCAAAGTGTGCTATGACCGTCGAGAAGGGGTGAACCGGAAGTATCATTTGCGATCACGGACCCTCGTTTTATATACCGTACGCTGGGTATCTAGGACCTCAAAGTCTAAACCATCAAATCTTCAAAGGTTCGAGCCGGCGATCAGAGCGAAATACGGGCGCAAAGCTTCCGGCCTGAGAACCATGGCCAATTGAGCGAAGTCCGTTAGGGTTCTGAAGATCGTGACCTTGCAAGTCAGTAATAAAGATCCGCCAGGCTAGACTATGGCTCTGACCTAACGGAAGGAAATTATAACGCTGAGCTGAGTTGTTTCCGACGGGAACGCCTGAGCAGCGGCATGTCTATCCTGAGACGAGGCAAAGACCAGTCACATGAAGAACGAGACAACCTGTACGAGTGTCGTAAATAGACCAAGATTTGTATTTTGAGTTAGGGTAAGTATTCTCTGCCATGAGAACCACATCGAACAAAGTGAGAATGCAGTGATACAGTTGAACATCGAATATCGATTGAAAGGAGGATCGACGTCGCAGTCCGGCAAGCGCCGAATATGTGCAAATTGATGCCATCACGGAACCTTCCTCTTTCGAAGCGTGGTCGCAAAACACGACCGTGACGAACCGTGGCGAAGGCAGCATAGGCCCGGTGCAAAGCGAGCCAGCTGATGGTGAGCCAAATCTTGGTGAGTCTTGCAGCCCTTGTTGCTTTTCCAGGTTTCTCCAAGTTTTTCCTGAGCCGACGTCTTAACTTCCTCTATTGATCGGAACGAAGAATTGTTGCCATGATCGTCTTTCGAGCTCGTCGAAGGGACGACCATGGCACCGCTGAACTGAAATCCGGTTGACGGAAACCCTGGGAGAACCTGGGAGCACCCGCTGCAGCGTCTGCTACTGGTCTTATCGGCCTCACAACTCACCCGGCGTCATGCATCGTATTCTCCGAACATTACAGTCCAGTCAGGACGGCCTCGAGGCGTCCAAGCCCCCTGCTTTTGGTCTTCTTTAACTTTCGTATGCCGATGTCTGATTGATAATAGGACGGCAAACGGAGTTCCCGAACGGTCTACCACCCCAAGGCTGGTCACGCAGCTCATGATACTCGCCGAAATCTCCAGGCATCGGCGTGCCTGCCATTAGTATCATACCCCAGAATGATGATGTCGCCTGAGTTGTACGACAATAGCCGACTGTCTCGGCTTATAAAGAGCTCGAAGAGAGCTTTACGCTTTTTTACACGCACTGCGGCGTACCTTGTCCTCAGTCACCATAGAAGATGTCTGCTCAGTCACATATTGATCCTGAGTATGATTTGATTGTAGCGGGAGGTGTGCAATACTTTCCCACAATATACATTTCCCCCAATCCTCACAAATTGATTTTTAGGTGGAACTGCCGGCTGCATTGTAGCTGGTCGTCTTGCTGCTGCTGATCCAAAACTCAGGATCCTCGTCCTTGAAGCAGGACCAGGCACCAAAGATGATCTTGCGCACATTCAGCCTGCGCGGTTCATTACTCACTATGTTCCAACGGCTAATACAGTCCGATTCCATTTCAGCCAGCCGTCGGACGCTCTGGGAGGAAGACCATTGCCTGTCATTGCCGGACAATGCCTGGGTGGAGGCTCCAGTATCAACTGTACGTACGTTATGGTACCTATTTCCTTGATGCTGAGGTGGGTTTGTCATATCTATGTAGTCGGTATGTACACCCGCGGTTCCGCTTCCGACTACGATGCCTGGGAGCAGATCTACGGGAACCCGGGCTGGGGGTTCAAGGATCTGAGTCCTCTTTTCAAGAAAGTAAGCAGATATTCTTCTGCGTCGTCTTGTATTTGTCTAAATAGCTTGTTCAACGCAGCTTGAGACATACCAAGTCAAGCCCAACGCTCTCAACCACGGCTATTCGGGGTCAGTTTCAAGTGCAGCGCTCATTTCATCCTCGTCACTCATCCCACGTTCGCTTTAGTCCCCTTAAAGTGTCGCATGGTGGCACCAATACCGATATCGGAAAGCAATTTCTCGCTACTATCGGTCAAGTAGACCCAAGTCGTCCTGCTGACGATAGTCGTGACGCTACTGATTTCCATCAAGTTAACGTGTACAATGTGGGTTTTTTCTAACGCTACTTCTTACAATATTGACTACATTGCATCGTGGCATAGCATTGGGCCAAGTGAGTACTTCAAAGCGCCCTCAGTCATTTCTGACCTGCTGCAGATGGATAGACGGGAAGACGGGACGACGTTCCGATGTCGCGCACAACTACATATACAATCAACAAGACAACAAGAATTTACACATTGCAACTGGAGTCAACGTTATCCGTATTCTCTTTGAGTAAGTCATGGCCTCTATTATTCGTTCGCGCTGCAAAGTTCTGAGCTATCGTCTGTTTCAGGGGTGATCGGGCGACTGGAGTAGAATACAAGTGGAATAAGCACATTATCCCGGGAGCTGACGACAATGTGCGCACCGTCCGGGCGAGCCGCATGGTCGTCGTCTCTGGCGGTGCTTTCGGCTCCCCAGCTATTCTGGAGCGTTCAGGCATCGGAGCGAAATTAGTCCTGGAAAAATTGGGCGTTCCAGTAAAAGTCGATCTAGAGGGTGTAGGTCATGATTATCAAGGTAAAATACCCTTCCTCAGCGATTCAGGGCAAGTAAGTGTGGTTACTCACAACTGCATCAGATCATAACGTTGTGTTTACACCGTATATTGCGTCCCCTGAAACCAACACATTCGATCCCATTATGCGAGGGGAACCTGAGGCAGTAGCCAGTGAGTGTCCATCCTATGCAAAAATGTGCCCAGCTGATGGTACTTACGTCTTTGCAGTAGCGTCCGAGGAATGGCAACGTACCGGAAAGGGGTTCATGGCTACGAAGTACGTACGACCGATGTCCTGTCCACGCTGGCGATACTGATTTCATGGATACATAGTGGCGTTGATGGTGGTGGGAGAGTTCGTCCCTCCTCTGAAGAGCTCAAACAATGGGGAACTGAATTCAGCAAACGATGGGGTCCAGAGTTCGCCCCATATGATGACAAGGCACCGTTATGGGTGGGCCTTGGTTCAATGTACGAGTCGGCTAGTGCGAATGTGTCAGTCGGAGACAGGTCACTGACAGGTCTATATAGGCTCATCGGCGATCCGACTAAAGTACCAGCCCAAAAGTACTTCACTATGGGCTACTTAAACCTCTATCCTACGGCGCGTGGTAGTGTGCACATTACAAGTGCGGACGACCCGAGTGCGCCGATGGATTTTAAGTCCGGTTTCATGGAAGAGTATGTTCAGTTCCTCTTCACACTGACATCCACCCCACTTACACTGCACAGTATTGCAGATGTACAGCCGCTGATTTGGGCCTACAAGTACACGCGAGAGATTGCGCGTCGCATGCCTTCGTTCCGTGGCGAGGCAGCTCCAATTCACCCCAGATTCCCCGCTGGTAGCAAGGCGGCCGTGATCGAGGAAGGCACTCCATTCTCAGTGAATGCTCCTCGAATAGAGTATAGTCTAGAGGACGATAAGGCGATAGAGCAGTATATACGTGGACTAGGTATGTGCTCCTCCTCCTTCCTCAGGATAAAATGCGGCCGAACCTACTTATTTGCATAGTCGCAACATGTTGGCACTCCGTATGTCTCTTACTTGCTTAAATCGTTTTGTGGTGCTGATATGGAACTAGCTCGGTACGTGTGCGATGAAACCCCGCTCGGAGAAAGGTGTGGTCGACGCCAGATTGAACGTCTACGGCGTGAAATCGCTCAAAGTAGCTGGTAAGTCTAAGCCCATAGCACAAGAAGTCGAGTGATAATGAGTGTTTAGATTTATCAATCTGTCCGTCGAACGTGGGAGCAGTGAGTAGCGTAGATCAACTCTCGGGATCGCATACTCACAGGATTACCTGCAGAACACGTATTCCACTGCACTCGTTGTCGGCGAGAAAGCAGCGGTCCTCGTTGCTGAGGACCTCGGTATATCCCTAGACTGATGGACACAACTGTGTGCTAGGCTGGAAAAGTCGAGTTGTCCCAAGTGTTCAGAACATATCAGATCCATTGTACATCTAATAGACGCGCTGATAAAAGATCGCTCTAAAGCCTAATCTTGTTTTTGACTGTCTTCACTCTCAACCGCCATAGTCTTAACTCTCGCACCATAGATAGAGATACGAAGAAGAAAGTATACTGCCTAATCTTGCCCAAGTACGGAGGAGGAGGAAATCGGTACGCAAATCACGCCCCTCGCGCCACTCATGCTACATCTGATACCAGCGTGGATCTGTCTCGTAGATCATGTCTTTGCTAAGGCTCGAAAACCGTGGACTTCTGCCTCAAGAGCTTACAGACATCGTAATCGACTACCTACATGATGATACCAGCTCGCTCCAGGCTTGTTCGGTCGTCTGTCGCTCTTGGCTGCCGTCTAGTCACTGGCACCTCTTCTACAAGATCAAAGTACGACTAGATCAATTCTCGGACGAGACTTTCATCGGCGCGCTGCGTAGTAGCAATACGATGCCAACTAGCATCCACATGCTCTACGTCCTACCTCCCGCCCCTGGCATCACCGAAACCACCATCCCTCATGCTCTAGCGAAATCTGTACTCGACTGTCTTCCCGCTCTGCATAGTATCACGCTGCGCGTGGCCATTGCGAATGCCCACGAATCCGAGGAGCCTCAGCTGCGCTGGAATCACTCTCACATCCGACGCCTTCACTTCGACTTCGAAGTCCAGAAATCGCGGATATGGCAGGCCGTACAGACCTGCAACTTCTTCAACTCAGTTCCAGTGAGCCGTCTCGTTGTGTCCGGGAAGATTACGCAGAGCCGCGCGGATATGTTTCGGAGGCACACTTCACGCATCTCACTAGACGACTCGCTCTGTCTTACAGGCTGGCCGGTCAAGGTGCTCAGGGTCACGAACCGTTCACATTCTCCAGCTTATATCTACCTCCAAATCCTGAGACGCAGCCTCGATGTTGACGTGCTCACTGCTGTGACGACCTCGGACGCGCCTTGCACGCAGCTTGTCAGGATGTCATTTCGGGAGCACCTCCCCTCATTTCTTCATAGCTGTACATCCCTCGAAACCCTGAACCTGCATCTGCATCGCATTCGTATTCCTGGTCGACTTAGCCGACGCTGGAACATAAGCTCCATCTTCGAGATCGAAACACATCCCATGCGACTTGTGGTCGCCACTTTCCCTACCGCTATGTTCGAGAGCAAACAAATGTCGGCTCTGCGCAAGTTGGTTATTAGCTTCTCCGGGGAAGGGGGTGATAACGCGCAGCAGGGAGACCCCTTTGAGTTCTGGAAGGACAGTACTAATTGGACAGAACTCGAGGAAACATTCCTGAATCTACCCATGCTGAAAAAGGTGGTGCTAGGGCTCAGAAATACTGCTGGGGTCGACCTTCCTTTACCGTTGGAACAGCAACGTGTTGTAGAAGAACGTTTATCCAAGATACACGCAGCAGGAAAGCTGGTTTTCAGATAGTGTAGGTTTTGAGGTTCACAATGTAGTCTTTGTGCACCGTGAGCACGAGTTGCATATTGACCGCAATGCGACCTTGCGTAGGGCAGAGACTTGAAGATATCGTAGCTGCATATTTCAAGGGACATGCAGCAGACGAGCGACATATATGCCGGCTTTCTTCCTAACACGCTGAAATTTCGGTTTGGACTCCGACTTCGTCTGTCTTGTCAATTGGTTTCTATGAATCAGTCATATGAGCTGAGAGCGTATGATCAATGCGGTGGGTTTTCCGGGATGCCCTTGAGGCAGTGATAGTCGTAGAGAAAATCTGCTGAAACAGCCCAGGCGCTTCGCCAAGTGGCTGGATTGACGCGCGATACAGAACCTCTGATTGGCTATAGCCATTCGGACGGCGTCATTTCCGGGCTTTCCGGGATAGCGATTGCGTATCCTCACTTGCATCCCTCCATGATTGCTGTTCCAGGGCGCAGCCGCGTTACAGGCCTGTCAAGATCTTATGATGCCATGATTTATTGTCACATAACTGCAGCAGCTGGGTCATTGCCAGGGTCGACGCTCTGACCCGATATTGTCTCCCGTGACATGATGTATCACAGCTCGGTCTGTATCTGGGGACGTGCCATCGTCTGTCTCAGGTTTCAGCGCAAGCCTATCACGGAACTCTCAATGATTCGTATGCTTAAAGCTTGTAGATGCATTCGAAATGGAGTTACTCGTGCTCAGGCTGAGATCTGACCCTCACAATCCCTCCGCATGTCGATCCCTACCTCATTTCTTCCCCCAGCAGTTGTGAAAGAAGTTGAGGAAGTTCTAGCCGCCTATAACGATATTGTCACTGTACAGTATACGTCTGGTAGGTCTGTTCGATCTACATACATTGATTTTTTGTCGTTGACGGATCCGCGCTCATTCGCAGTCAGTGCACTCGCTCTGCTCATATGGGATTACGCTGTCACATTTGATGACGAGGTAAGCTCTTCCTTCGCTTGTCACGTTTCTGTTTCTTACTTTGGCTGACATTTGTTTTCCAGTGCGAATACTTCTGGGTATGTTCGTCACGGGAAATTGGCCATGATACCATGAATTCACTCGCACTATCAAGAGGTCACCCCTGTCGCTCACAAATATATTATATTTCTTTGTATGTTGTTGTCTGTATACGGGGCTCGTACTTAGGCAAGACTGACACTGATCTAGAACCGCTATGTCAACATTATCTTTCGTCTTGTGAACGTTGTGTGTATGTATGACCGTCATTCGCCCACATAAAGCCGGACTTAAGCTTGTCTGCTGCGTTTAGTGTGGCTCATCCCTGAAAAGTCATATAAGGTGAGTATTGATGACATCTACATGCATGATATTATTCTCACTGTTGTAGACGTACGCCGAAGAATCTTTGGTTTCTAATTATGACACGCATCTAACAAACAAACCGGTTTTCGTATGCTAGCTGTAAGTAATTGATTGTTTCCCGTAGTTTGACGCCAACCATGCATGTCTTGCAGGTTTCTACTGGGTGAAATATGTGCAAGTTGGCTCATGTACGCTTCCAACGTTCTCGTATCCCCAGTGCCTCACATCATAACTGATACCGCTAGCGACGATGTCACTATTCGCGGCGGAACTCGTTCTTATACTTCGTATCTGGGCAATCTACGGGAAAAGCATCAAGGTACTCGTTTTCACCGTGGCTCTGTGGCTTATGACCTCCACCGCCTCGTCCGCCGTCCTTGGCATGCAATCGAAGCATGCTTTCGGTATGGACGTTTATGGTTTATATTCAACCTTGTGATCGACTTACCTAGGACCACATTACTAGGAACGAATGAACCCCTTCCAGGCTTGTTTTTCTGCGTCCTTGTCTCTAGGGTCAATTTTCTGTATACTTTCTGGTAAGGCTCGCTATGACGTGCATGCTATCGTCTTCCGCATAACACTCAATTAAAAACCAGGATCCCAAACGTCGTCTTCGAAGGATATGCGTTCATCATGGTGGGGTTCAAAACCTTGGCACACACTCGGGCAACGTCTGGGACCAAAGTTATTTCGAGAATGTCTCTCATGAACATCATCTTCCGTGATTCCTTCGCATACGTCGTTGTGTAAGTCTTCACCATTCATTTTCGCGTTGAGCTCACACTGAGAACACCGCACTATGGCCGTTAGGATGTTCTGCTCTGCACTAGCGAACGCTATGCTTTATCGATTTGGTAGAGTGTGTGTCTCTCACCATCCCCTCTGCTTCTCCCGTCCGCTTTTCACTGATGGGATCCTATTGTACTGCAGCCCGGGATGTATGACATGGCTCAGGGACCCACTGTCTCGTTGTTCGCGGTACTCGTCACCCGTATGCTGACCAACTTACGCAAGGCCGGTAACCGCCCTGCTGGACACTCGGCCCATAGCGTCTCTAACGAGGTTACCTCGCTCCGATTTGGCGTAGAGCGCACCAGGACCAGCTATTTGGACAGGGCGCGCTCTGTGGATATGGTCACAACAGGTATGGCTGTAGATGAGGTGGAGCTTTTTGTCATTAGTCATAATGGTGTTTGATAAAACACTGGAAGAGTAGAACAAGGATGTTCATATATTTGCAATCTATAATCATTTTCGGGCTTCGTCTATCAATTCACTCTATAGCTCGAACCTCCACCTCTGAGATCTAAAGTGGCGAGCGTCCATCATAAATTCCAGCTATTCAAGCTACACGTATGTCTCAGGAACACACTGTTGTCGAAGGCTCTGACGTCTTGAACGGAAGGTCTACCTTCCGACTCCCGAGAATCATCCTACCTACATGATGTTTGGCAGTAGATGGACGGTACAGTATATCAATTACGTCCAAAGTATGTCCGCTATCATCGCGCACGCACCGTGTGCACACTCAGGGTTCAATGTTCATATCAACGCCACAATCCGACGGCGCCACTTGCAGAACAACTCGTTACCGCTTGGCCCCTCACTCATGATCTCGAGATGGACCTTCTGACTAGTCGCAGTCCAAGCTTCCGCAGATATTGTCCCATGACCGATATGCAGGGTCGGGGACGTGATGGCAGAAATCAGCCTGGGAAGTGTGTAGATACGGACCCTGATTGGCTCAGCGTTACCGTGCGGGAGGAAACCTGAAAGACCAGCACGAAGATGTACGAGGCGATCTGTCAGTGCCAGCGGGCGCAAATTACAAAGGAGACGCTGAATACGAACTATGTACTCCGAGCGAATATATACCATTCCTACTCGTAAGCCAATCCAAGACGATTTGCGGAGATATTTTGTCAGATGCTCGTTCCTGACGGGTGCAGAGAACACTGCCACAAGCTTGTAGAGGTTGATTGGATGTTTCCGCCAACATGTGTACAAAGTAGCCTGGGACCAGATCATGAGCGATGATACGATGGAAAGCCTCCAGCACAGCTGCATAATTGCGAAAGCAGCTGCGAGTGTTGCGTAGATCATATCAGTTTGGGTATCCTCGGTCTATCGACCGACCTGCATGGGGTAGAATACAGCCTGTGAAATCAAAATTACTCCATAACCATGCTCGGAGGCGCGTCCTAGCAAGGACGACACAGCATTTCAACTGCGCGGCATGTCCAATATAATTACATTTCATTTTCCTTCCGAATTAGCCGCAGGAGATTTGGTTGTAGCTGCGAGGGACGCAAGATTGGCACGCCCGCTGGCGAACTTAGACTTGCTGCGAATCCACGCGCCATATTTCTGTTCACACAACAGTGACCCTATTCAGTGTCTGAAAAACTGCTGAAAAAATGACAGGAGGCACGTACGAAGAACAAAAAAGGTAACGGCGTGCACGCCACTGACAATAGTGCGAACACCATCATCGCCCAGTGGTTCCCCAAATTTGCGAACATTGTCGGACAGATGAGTGGGAAGATGGCTGCAAGAACAGAGCGTAGGATGACGGCAGCTGCGATGGCACTGGCGCAATAGATTGTATACGTATCCATTAGATACTGGATGAGCCCTTGCATAATTTGTGCCAGACCGATCCCGAAAGGTACCCCAGCGGCAATGGGTGCGAGCCAGAAGACAGGAGGGTTAGATGTCCTATGGTGAAAGATGAAATGATATACACGACGGGCAAACAAGTGCCAGACATACCATGCAAACCAGAATAACCCGACAGGTAGAATGATTGCACCGAACATAGGCATATACAGTCGTCTGGAGGAACATGCATCAGACGGGGCAGTCTGAAGTAGCATCAGCGAAAACCTACCTTGCTAATTGAGTGCTAATGTATCTAAATTATGCTAATTGAACTGAATTAGCGGTAATTTATCTAAATTATCGCTAAATTAGCAGTGAAATAGTTGTGAATTATCAGTCAATTAGCACTAATTTAAATAAATTACTGCTAATTCAGCTCAATTAGCATAATTTAGATACATTAGCACTCAATTAGCAAGGCAGGTTTTCCCTGATGGCCTATGATACGACGTGACTTACGCTTCTGGCAGTGTCTTACCGCCGTTATGCTTCATTGCCGTTAGGTATAGCTTGTTACTCAACGGAGCCAATGCAATGCCTAGAATAGCCCCTAAGCCCACCCCGAGGAAGGCCAAGCCTCCCTGACCAGGAGAGAAGTGCCGTGTTTCTTGAAAGACGATCGGGAAAGCAGTGAAAAAAGCATAGAGTGTTGCGTAGATGATGGCAATGTACAGAGATAGAAGTAGCACTATCGGCTCGTATAAGAGGAACACTGAACTGGAAAATCAGTGGGAGTTCCCTTGATATTTGGAAGAAACATACCAAAGGGTCTCTTCAGATTGAGCTTCAGTACTTCGAAGACGGATGTATTACGGTTCAAGTCGCGCTTGGATACGAAGAGCTTTTGCCCTCCAGATGCTTTTGTAAGTTTCCGAGCACGCCAACGCAATAAAGCGGGGGCAAACTAATCAAATATGAGTCAGCGCGAGATCACAAAAGCGTAGGAAAGCTAATATTCATACCGTCTCGGAAGCCACGAAAAACGCCACTGTCCAAGACAACGCAGATAGAATAAACATGATCCAAAAGTTGAAACGCCATCCAAGCCGAGTCTCCACGATCCAGCCGCTTACTATTGGACCGAGAACTGGAATGTGACCAAGATACCCACTTAATTCTTTAAATGCGTACATAACGCTATCGCTCACCGGGACCCGCGAAGGGTGCAAGAGCATATACTGTGAAAGTCAGTCGCGTTATCTGTCGGATATTGAGCCGTGAGAAATACATTCAAAACTCACGTGCGGTGGCTACGGCTCTCTCGCGGGCAACCCACATGTCTGATAGTGTGCCACCTGCGTTCATGAGGGCTTTGAATGATTTTATGAGCTGAGCACATTGCATGCACAAAGATGATGTCGGGAGAACATACGAGCAGAAGCAAAAATTCCCGCTAGCATCCGTGTCGATAGGAGGGTAGCAGCATTGTGTCCAAGCGCTCCTCCAAGATGAAAGAGCGTGAAGCGGACGCAGGTTGTAAGAAATACAATACGCTATGTCTGGATGAGCTGGTGTAAATGTTTTCAACGTGAACACATACTCTTCCATATACCTATTAGCGTGCAATTAAGCTTTATCTTCAACATGTCAAGGCTCTCTATCGGCCGCTTACCTCACCAAGAGGAGCAAAAAGAAGCGGACTACCCAGTATGTTTAGAACGGAAGACAGCGGATAGAGGAAACCTCATACCCTAGTCCGAATCCTAGAACGTACAGTGAGACACCTAGGATCCCAACCTCACTAGACATATGCAGTTCCTTCTCGATTGCAGAGAGGCCCCCTGTGTACGAACTACTGCAGAATGAGGCAGTGAATGTAGTTGAGGCGGTCTGAAACAAAGGCGTGAGGCTTAAATTCGGTGTTGGGAAGTCACATACGACAGACCTGGATCGTGATAAGCCATTTGCGTGGTTTGGACCAGTTATATGGATTTTCAGGGTCATTTGGATCCCAGTCGACAATGTAAGGGTCCGTCTGTGTGCCACTTCCAGGATATTGTACTTCCTTAGTGCCATATTTCTCCACTGAACCCGAAGTAAGGTCTTGCGAGCTAGCTTTATCGTCAGTGAGACGGGGGGTGTCCTCGACTTGTGCCATGAAGGTCGAAGGGAGCTGTTCAGAAAGAGCCAAGAGTCGCCATGCGCGTTTCGCTGGATACTGAAAACATATATCCTTATTACAATCATGATTGTTGGGCGTCGACGGAAGGTTCGTTCTCAGGACGCTGTCAAAAGGGAGACGCGCAATTAATTTTCAAAACGCTGAAAGTTACATCGTGTCAATATTTCTAGGTTTAGATTACCTCGCTTTCTGATTGCAGTTGGACCCTGATGGAAATCGAGGTCAGGTGAGATAAACTCCCAAGAGAGACGGCGTCGCACCGTCTTGCGTCTGCGACAGATAACAGTGCACCCTGAGCGCAAGCTTCCAGCTTCTAGCTCACTAGGTTAGAATAGTCATGAGCCCGCTGCACTGTATGCTGCAAACCAGTTTTGAACTCGCGTTAATGACAGGTCTTCACTTTGCAGCGTATTGCGCAGATGCTAGTTCAGCGTTTAGGTCCGGGTCTGAGCAGCGCCCACCTTCTTTGCCTCTCTCTGCTCCCTGCTTGGTGCCCAAGGTTCAGGTGACTATCAAGCGGCAGTGATATAAAAATATGCCGCTTAGCCGCAGGTTCATGGATAGCGGTCGATATCAACCTATGACTACAGTATCGGTTTGGAGGAGAGCTCAAGGCAGTGAACGATGAGAACGGTGAGACTGACTCGGAGAAGCCCAAAGCACCGGCTAATTCCGAGAAATCATGTAAGCGCCAGTAGGCCAAGCATACGGTTTGAATCCTACCGGAGCCAGAGTACAGAAGCGGGTTGCGGTCGCAGCCTCAGAGCCAGATTGGCCTCAGATGATGTAGCGCATGCTTGTATGAGGTACCTACTCCGGCACACAAGATGTACCTCAAGTCTTCTTAAAGATGAGATAGACCTGTGCTGGGGAATATTGATGTCAAATACATATGGGAAGTACACCGTTGTAACATTGGTACTCTTTGCAGACCTCACTGCTCACGTCATGGAATCTGCGTTCCAGTACACGCTCCTCTGAAGATACGAAACCGTCGAACAGCGCATCTGCATAGAACTTGAAGTCCTAGTGCAGCATGAAGCCGAGCTCTGGCTGCCTATTCCCGGGTCTTGCGAGTGAACTACCGGGAAGCACTGCGGCGCCAGATACGGAGCTCGTAGTCTTCGAACCTTCGCGCGCTAGTTCCATCATTATCGAACTGAGATCGAAGGGCCTCCACGCGAAGCACAAGACGAGACAGGATAATTGCGGCGGCGGTCCATGATGCGCTATCCCAGTCCTATAAGTAAGTTATGTGATGTTCAATGAACTTCAGTTACTTACAACGCGGTCACGAGGATGAGCCCAGGCTACAGACATCAGGAGTAAGAGAAGACGACACATGATGTCCACAAAACTCACATTATTGATAATTGAGGTAATCAGCATCACGATACATGCCCCTGTCAGTTTGCATATGTTAGATTCGCTTTATTTCTATGGAGAGACTGAATGATACCTATGATAGCCTGGGGAAAATCAGTATATGAACCGTAGGTAGAAGGTGGCGCACACCATGAACGATAGAGCACCGTCGCGCTTGATCCGCTCAACAACCTGGAATTTCTGCTGGTATGGTCGATCAAGCGCATTCATCACGACCAGAACGATTGTCACGAAATCAAATACGAGCTAGAGTGAATCCAATTAAAAATTCGGATATCCCAGATTTTATAATCATAACACACCATCGAAATCCATATACCAATGAAGGATGTCGATCTGGGTTTCGCAGAACATACGTTGAGAATGGGTAAATACCCTGCCGAATCTATCAACCGTTTTGGTGAGAGCTACGAGGTAATAAAACAGGTCACGCACCGTACATGTCCCGGATAGCCAAAACAGATGAAGCAACGAGACCCAGAAGTGTCATGGCAAAGGCTGTCCACAGAATGACTTTGGCGGTGTGTTTCTGATCCCACAAGGCAAACAGTCGTAAGGCCAAATACCCTGTGGACATCGTGAGCTTCAGGGATCTCGCTTATACAGACGTCGACGGACCATGAGCTGCCGTGATCGCTAACACTGCGAACAGCACAAGCGTCACAAGGGATGCTCGGCATCTAGTGTAGGTCCGTGAGTGGACGAAGTGTTAGCGATGAAACGATGTACATCTAGGAAGCACCGTCAGTGTCATGGGATTTACAATAGGTTCAGGGACTGGCATGGTCACTCAATGGATGTAGGGTGCTGGTAACTTTTGATTGCTTCGGTGAGCTGTAGATCGACGTGGTCTATTGCATGGACGTACTGAAGGCGCCATGAATAAGCCCAACGATAGTTGCGTATCTGTTCCATGCGTAGCAGACGTGACCGACACCCCACCGTCCTCGTTTCCAGATCAGCTCGATTTCCTCGTTCAATGTCAATAGATAATCCCATAAAAAGCAAGAGACAGAGGCGGCTGCAGTTTGTCAATGAGGGATTTCATGTAAAAGAGGGCAGGTACTCACCTCCAATATACTTAGATGCGATTATAGTTGCGCTTGACATGGTCGACGTGCACAGTCCAGGGACGACCTGACAGCGTTTCCACAGAGCACTCAGATATAAGCATTCTTGCATATGTCCGCCTTCGAAAACGGTGTTACCATATACTTGGTGTTTGAAGCTGTGATATCCATCATATGGACCGCCACAGACTGGATAGCCTCAACCTTAGCGTCAGAGACCGGGTCATATCCATGACGTGAGCCTGTCAATAGCGTCAGATGGTGGCGGTAGTAATTCAGTCAGAACTACAAAGCATCTATAACCGAACGGATGACAAGCATAGAAGGTTCAAGCGTGCTTACCAGCAGAATCCATAGAGGGGTGTACAGAATCCGGAGCTGGGAACGGATAGATAGAAGCCTTGATAGATGATGAGCCCCTAGTCTCAACTGATGCAGCTATGTTTTGTAGTAGTTTTGTGAAATCAGCGCTGGATTGCGATATCGGAGAGAGCAGGCGCACAGAGACGACGAATCGCATGGTACACCGCAGACACTCTGAAATTACAGTCCGTACGCTGCATGTGTGGAGGGTGTGGAATATATAGACGTAAATGAGAATCGCTCTAATCTGCGAGGGGCCTTCTTATCACTACTCTGAAGTCAATGATATGCAGCTGACCCTGGCGTGAAAGCCATGACTTGGGCCATCGATAGCCAAAGCTGTGTTGATGCAATGAGCACGTTTAAGACAGCCAAACAAGGTATACGTACGTTATAGAGTATGTAAGAGATCTTGTCAGATTTCCTGCTGCGCAAGAAATGATACCGTGCAGCCAATGCAAACCCCATAATCAGGAGTGTAGCCATGTACAGTGGTTGACTTCTCCAGAACAGGCAAAGGAGAATGGACCACGCAGGCAGACAAGCGACCATGATTGCGCGGCTAAGTCGAGGAAAAACGAGCGGAAGCGTACATCTGCTTTGAATACGGTCGCCTTCCACATCTTCGAAATCTTGGGAATGTATAGTAGTGAAGACAATCAACGAGCTGATAATCTGCGCCTGGAAGGTTCGAATGCTCAAGGCGCAGTCCTCTGTAATGTTCGTCAAGACCTGCACATGCACAAGAAAGTTCAATGACGCACCGCAAGCGACATACGTAGCGCCTATATTAAAAGCCGCATATCCTAGAGCGTTGCACAAATTCCTTGTGAACCAGTGGGAGTCGAAATACATCTCGTTGTGCAAAAGAATGCCGAAGGAGAGTGCAAGAGATGACCAACGGGCTCCATGATACATGGAGGAGAGTACAAGGCATATAGGAAACAATGACCAGCGTATGCGGAGCATCGTAGCGAGCGAGATCCGTTTGGCCGGAAGAGGCCGCCAAGGCTTATTAGCGAGATCTTCGTTCTCACTCAAGCTTTGGTTGGAGATACAGAACTGCAAGAGATGCACCCAGACCCAACCAAATGTGTGCGGAAGTCGATGATATTTCACGGAAGTTGGAGCAGCGACCGTGCCGAATATTGTCTGGGGAGCGAGAGGATTCAGTTCCAGCTAGAATTGCATACGAGAACATGCTTACAATAGGAAACAATATTGTCTTCATGTCTGACTTCGTAAAGAGGAAGAAAGTGTACAGGAGACCGGGTACAGCAGTAAAGATGATATGCGCGTTAGCGACGAGGACAGCTTGCGCATTGCGAAGGGTCGCCAGTATGTTACGGGAGTGTGTAAGGAGATGCATACTTCGTACCTGGGAGATACTTGCAGACGCAGCCGCGCTATATCATACGGTCCATTCTCTGCAATAAGGCAGAAGATTTTTCTTGCAGTTGCGTCACCCCCCGGGTAGAGGTGGTCCGAGCTATCGCAGGATAATAGAGTTGTGAAAAGCGTATGAGCGACATGTGAGTATTTTTCAGCAAACATGCGGCGGAAGAACTTGAGCTTCCCCGACGACGGGTTAGATAGATGGGCGCCGTACAGGTAAGTTCTGTGGCGTCCGTTTAGCGCTACAATGTCCGATCAGATATGGAGACACCCGGTACCTTAACCCTGTTGGCAATCCGACGCTGCATTTGAACAATCCACCCTGTGATATCTCGGTACAGTACCTTCGGTAGCAGACACAATCATTATCATTCAGGTGGTCGTTTCTTATTGATTGCACGGTGAGGGCCCGTCACCACAACATGAGTCCTTCAGAAGAGCGTCTAACTTTGGGATCATGTTGCAAAACACGGAATTTGCTATACTGAAGTCGTTTTGACATCCGGAGTGCTGTGGATTTTCATGTATTGGGTCTTATCGCGCCCAGGGTTTAGAAATGGGTCTTCCCAGCCATGATGCGGCCTCCGTGAGAACTTCCCCATGCCCTTCTATAATGTTGGAAAACGCCACCAGAGCTCAGACCATAGTGCGCGATATGTCAGGCACTCAAGCACGCACCTTTTTCATAGCGGGAGGGACCCTATAAAAATGATCATCATCAGTCCGAGATAGGAGGTAGTGTTTCAAGCGCATGGCTGAGGTGAACTCCGTAGACTCACCATTTCTTCCAGGCGGTACCCTTCTGACTTGTATTGTGATCCAGGGTAGCGAGTGGGATCACCCAAGCCAACGCTCATTTTGAGCTGATCGAGATGGTACCTCCAGCCGCTGGGGACGGGGTAGTACCAGGGGTGGTATCGTCGTCTAGAAAGAGGGTGATGACGGTTTCAGTTCCCGTCACAAGGAGAAGATATCTTAGGCGTGCCGCCAATACACTCACACACAAGTATGGACACGCAGTAGACCATCCACGTCGGTGCTGGACGGTGTGCCGTCCAATCTGACAAAGCTACTGGGGTAGGCTCGCGGTAGTAACATGTGCTTTATGACCCATGCTCTCGTCTTGAATATAATACTAATCACGGTCTTGTACGCTGTAGGAGGTCTGGGTAGCCTAGATAGCGTGCTCGGTGAGACTGTTACAAGCTCTGAGCACAAAGCCGCGAACTTACATCATTGCCTCACGAAGGCGATCGTCAAGCAATGCAATCGCAAGATTCCTAACAACAGAACGCAAACCGATGTTAGGCAATCTGTTGCAAAGATGATCTATCGCTTTCTCGGCAAGTTGGCGGCTGGCTTCCGTTGGGACCATATATCTAGACTCATAGTCCTACGAGACAGACGCATACACGTCAATTAACGCAGATTTCACAGCTACGCAGAAATTGTACTCACCAAACTCCAATGTTCCAGCTCCTGTACGGTGTCCGGTATGTTTTCGATGTTCATCCGTCGACCAATCTCTCGCCATAGGATGAACAAACACTACGGTTATATACAGAGAGCGTGGCGACTGTAAGTGCTCGAACTTTGACTTGCTAATTTTGTAAAGAACTTACTTCTAGCTCTTCAGCGCTGTAACCGCGCCAGTCGTACTTTCCAACGAACCGCTATACAGAGTTGCGCGTGAGTTGTTACAGTTAGAAGAGCTTTGCAATCTGGCACTCACAACAGGCTCGAATATGAAGAGTGCCAATGTATAGAGCATGTCCTCATTCGCCTGCGTATGCAACACTTTTAGCGAATCGTAGAAGTCATCGGAGAACTTACGATGCGGTATCGTCTGTGTAGCCAATTGACACGCGCAAGAGCGATAGGCCCTCTTGGGTCTTCAGTAGTGTCTTCGCCTCCGAGAGGGCAGGTGATGAACGTTGAAATCAGGATAGCTGTCTGCATATAATCTTTCGTCAAGACACGCCACAGCAGCATAGAAAATCACTCGCATCCACAGACCGCTTGCTCACGATGTGGCTTGACATGGTCATCTGTCCGGTCTGGGTCAACAGACGAGCCACGGTTGGCTGTGGCGCAACGATTGTGAGCCATCTTCTTAACTTGCGACAGTGTGTGAGCAATTCTTACTATGCCATAAGTCTTGAAGAGGGCTATGGACGCTCCGAGGCGTGACAACAAAGGAATATCATAGAGCAAGCTTGCGTGGGCTATCCTCTGAGCTTCAATGGGCGATAACTTCCCCGCTGCTTTGAGATTTCGGAAACGGGCCTGAATTCCATGCAGGCGGCGGCATCTAAGATAACGGACTAGGAGAAGATACGACGGAAGGATTATGGCGAGGGCATGCAGCAATAGAGAGCTCATCGCTGTACGTTGTACGCCACGTCGACGTCAAGCTTTCGTCTGTGGCACGGATATGGCGTGAGTTTGTTCGTGAGGCAGATTTTGTTTCAAATCCGAAAGTATTGCGGGCTCGAGGCATTTTCATCAACATCAAGCTGATGGTTTCTGGTTGACTGTGCCTGCGTCGATGTCGTTGCGAATCTACCGAGTGCGGGCCGCCCGCAGCTACCGCAGCGCTCTCCAGGCGTCCTGATGGACAATTCATAATTCAGCCCCACAATACCTGGGGGGATGTTTTACAATCTGTTCGGAGTCACCTAGGGCCCCTCAAATTATAAAATGGCCCTAGTAGCTCTAGGTAAGAAACATAAGCTTACGTAATCGTATGAGGTATACACCAAAAAATCCGCAAAAATCAGGGCTTTCCCACGCTTACCCCGCCAACCCAATCGGGTAGGTGGTTTGATCAATATTGAGCCATCAGTAGAATTATTAGCGTAGATGTGTTAAAAACCCTAACCCTAGTAAAATGTGAGAAAATCGAAATATATTCGTACGGGCCTAGAAAAATTCGGAAAAAAATATCAAAAAATACGGAAAAAATAGGAGAATCTGATGAGCATTGTTTACACGCAATGGAGCTAGTACGGAGGTCAGCGACGGATTTATATTACTGAAAAAGGCAATTTTCCGAAAAAATAGAAAAAATAGAAAAGGAAATGTTCGCATATGCTGATATCAAACTTTAGTGATAGTAGTATGTATGAAGTGCTAAAAAAGGAAATTTGTAATATCAATTTCAGCAAAAAATTAAAATGCACGCTATCGATATTTGATCAAAAGT
>SWBT01000341.1:0-13915 GCA_005298045.1 Pleurotus ostreatoroseus | reverse complement strand
TAGAAATAAAAGCACTATTTGTAGATATTTGATACATATAATTACTACTACTTATTCATCAGCTTTGAACATACAATATTTTGAATATGTTATTTCATATCATAAATACAATTGCATCTCCATCTTATTGTGTTTCACTTTTTGACAATTAATATATAGACTATTCATTTCTTATAATAGTTTTACTAATATGAATACGAAGCTATTATATATATACATTATAATGTGTCTTTTATGTATAAGATTCATGATAAACATTACTACAACTTACTGAACAATGATGTTTTTGAAAATAATTTTTACATAATGTGTTTCATTTATGGTATATGAATGTACTACACATATTACATTTCAAAGATTGTATTTAAATACAATATAATCACTTACTATCAACATTATAAAATATGTATATATATTCATTCACACTCATACTATTACTAGTAAATCACATTCATAAGTCTCATGCCTTTAAGTCAAAGTTTGTAGATTTAACTAGTAATGCAATAGTTAACATGTAATAGTAATTGAACGTTCTCACTGTTTGACAATACATATGGATGTCTGTTGTAGTAACATATTATAAATTTCTAACACATTCATATATGATATGAAAGAATTGTATTAGAATATATTTATATGTGATACATGCATCAACATATGTATAGTAAAATATTGAGTCATACAAAATAAAATACATAGCTATTGCATGATTGCAAACATGATTTATATATGTATCAATATTAAACAATGTCATAATGTCTATCATTCATGCATGATTGATTATACGTAAATCATGTATTATGATACTACCTTCAATTTAAAATTATATATGTTGCTCAATATTATGGTAAGAGTTTATGTTGTTGATCCATGTTGTGAACAGCTGTAATATTGATGTTCAATTATCATAGTGAACAGTATAATGATGTATATTTGATGGAAATATAAATGAATGCATTTAATAACAAATAACAAGATGGATATAGATTCAAAATTAATAAATAGTATATCCAAAGTCAATAATTCATTGATACTACTTTTATTTTTGATTCAATATCGATAGCGTGCATTTTAATTTTTTGCTGAAATTGATATTACAAATTTCCTTTTTTAGTACTTCATACCTACAACTATCACTAAAGTTTAATAGCAGCATATGCGAACTTTTTTTTTTTCTATTTTTTCGGAAAATTGCCTTTTTCAGTAATATAAATCCGTCGCCGACCTCCGTACTAGCTCCATTGCGTGTAAACAATGCTCATCAGATTCTCCTATTTTTTCCGTATTTTTTGATATTTTTTCCGAATTTTTCTAGGCCCGTACGAATATATTTCGATTTTCTCACATTTTACTAGGGTTAGGGTTTTTAACACATCTACGCTAATAATTCTACTGATGGCTCAATATTGATCGAACCGCCTATCCGATTGGGTTGGCGGGGTAAGTGTGGGAAAGCCCTGATTTTTGCGGATTTTTTGGTGTATACCCCATACGATTACGTAAGCTTATGTTTCTTACCTAGAGCTACTAGGGCCATTTTATAATCTGAGGGGCCCTAGGTGACTCCGAACAGATTGTAAAACATCCCCCCAGGTATTGTAGGGTGAATTATGAATTGTCCATCAGGTCTGGTGCGCTCTCGTCTGCGCGCTAAACGAGTTAGTTCGTCACATGCGGATCCGGTTCGAACTTCGCGACAATTCATCTCTTTCACGGAGTCCAAGTCTGCTATCGATGTTTCCCTGCACGCGGTGTCATACTTGCAGTACTAAATCCACTGATGTTATAAAAGGTCCAACTCTTACTATGAAGCTCTGGGTACCCGTCGTTCGTTGGTTCCAGTCGCCGGGGTTTTTTCGATGCCATTCCCACTATCCTTAACACAAACGGCTACTGTCGTGCTTGCTTTGGCCGCTGTTGCACTAGCCATCGCCTATCCTGACCGCGGCATTGGTATTTCTGGTCGCCCCGACCTCCCTGGACTAGTGTTGCACGGTCCGGTCCGGTCCGGTCTTGAGGGTCGAATCCTCAGGACCAGGACCAGGACCGAGCCTAAAACCGTCTTGAGTGAGAGGACCGAGACAGGGACCGCAGTCCTCGGAGGACCGGACTAGGACTGCGGTCCTGCGACTGGTCTGAACCGGTCCAGGACCGATGGCGGTCCTGAGCTGGTTTAGACCGCTCCTGGACTGAGAACAGTTGCTCACTTTACTGTCCCTTGGTGTGCCGTCGCCATTCTCTGCACATGTATCCACCACCGACGCTACCCAGCGCGTCGAGACGGTCAGCTACCCCATCCCTCCACACACTATTTGTTCCTGTCCTTCGTCTGTGCCATCATATGCTGCTGCTGTCGTATGCCGAGTAGGGCGCATGTGTCTTCATGTGGTGGCAGTAGTGGTACGTGGTAGAGGTCGTCATGTCAGGCTATCGGTGCCCGTTGCCCGCCCTCGCCTCGCTGTCATTGCACCCTTCCAAATTGTCTGGCACGTACTCTAGAGCATCAATCGTGGTAGGGTCCGTCATCTGTTCCTGTGTACCATCGCCGTCCTTGTCGCCTCAAGCGCTACTCGTAGGTCGTGGCTGTAGTGGTCGACTGTGGTAGTCACGTCGTTGTTGTGCGCACGCCGCGATGTCGATTCGCAGGATCGTGTCGTCTCCGTCGCCACTGTAACCCAACCTGTTACACGCCATGACGCACTAACGGATTGCGAGATCATTGGATGAGGGACGGCTACGGGAAGCGAAGCGACGCGACGCGGAGGGAGCACAGCGAGTGCGGAGGGCAAATAGAATCTATGATTCACGGGCGCAAAGTAAGCAAGATCCTGAGTTTTCAGTTGGTTTAAACACAAAGAATTGATATTCTACGTACCTGTAGCTTAGGACACGACGTGGGTAGGCGAGAGGCTGCAGTAAAAACTGAGCGAAGAGAGGTTCAACGCAAAAGCAAACATACACAAACAGTCAGCGCACAAGCGCGGAAGCGAATTGGACGATCTCAGCGGCTTCATACATTTCGTCACCGTGTTCTTCCACCCTGTCCAACAATTTTTACATCTACAATGAACTGTAATAACGGGTTTTTGCCTCGCTTAAGCTGCCTACAAGAGACCGGTCCAGGACCGGTCACACACGGTCCTGTGCAGTCCGAGTTCGATGGTCTAAGGCGAGGACCGAGGACCAGGACCAGGACAGGACCACGGTAGGACCGTCCTCCGATCCGGTCCTCGACATGGCGGTCCTGGTTCGACCGACGGTCCTGAACCGGTCCCAGGACTGGACCGTGCAACACTACCCTGGACCCAAAGGCCTACCTTTTATCGGCAATGTCCTCCAGGTATGGCCTAACAGACGGCGCATGATCAAGTGGATGGAGGAGCAAACCTGCGTCTTCGGGCCTCTGTTCACGTTCACTATACCTAGCTGGGGCCGCACGATTGTCATCAACCGCCCTGAATGGCTGGCTCATGTCAAGAAAAGTAAGTCTCATTTTTGAAGCATGGTAGATGTAGACATACATGAGATCCTGCAGATGATCTGGTGGGATATACCCGCGGCTCAGTCGCAGTGGACGTTTTTCGACAGTTTCCTGGGGTTAAGACTCCCGTGGCTTCCGAAGGAGCGGAATGGCGGCACGCTCGAAAGACTATCCAGTCAGTCTGTTCCCACCAGTGCATGCCTACAGATTCACAACCTTCCACAGACCTATTTTCGCGCATAAAAACTTTCATAATAATGTCATGAGTGCCATGAATGAAGTACAATCTCGCCGTTGCAGCGCATCTATTTCGTGAAGTAACTCTCCTGTAGATTGTCATAACCACACGGAAACTTCTGGACAAGGCTGCAGATGAGCGACTGGTTTTTGACTTCCACAGTACGTACGAACTGACGAATCCCGCTTCAAGTTTGCTTCTTGACTCATCAGTATTCACAAGATTTAACTGGCCGTATTGCGCTTGCGATATTCTGCAAGTCGACGTTCAGCTTTGATGCGAAGGTCCTGCGGGAGGATACCTCTTGTCTCACGGAACCCGATTCCTTTATTGCCCTCAATAAGCTTAGCACGATTTCATCTGAGTGCGTTAACTCTACCCAGTGTGCCAGACATGAGATACTCACTTCGTACACAGTCGTCTTTTTAATCCCTACTGGCGGTTAACTGGATGGGTCCGTCGTGACCAGTCTCGATATTTCCGATTTTTCTCTGATAAATTCTATAGCTCGATGGATCTAACTTTCGATTTAGGAGGCGGATTCAAGAGCTCTGGAAAATAATTGACGAACTAGTCGAATGGGGCACGCAGCCTAATGATGCGAAAGCCAGCAACGAAGAAACCGACTTCATGACCTCGTTCTTACAAAATCCAGCCAGCCAAGATAAACTCTTCGTGCGAAATATCATGCTGACTATGCTTTTCGCGGGGAGAGACAATACGTCGTCTTCATTGGCATGGTCCCTATACGAGACGTCCCGTCGTCCCGAATGGCTGCGGCGTATGCGCGAAGAAGCCATTGCACTGGGTACAGCAGGGCAGATGCCTAACTACGCGACAATTAACGTACGTTCCCATCGCTCTAGCTGCGATATCAAGTGTACTTACCGTGCACTTAGGCTTACGCCGTGCATCTCGCTGTCTTCTACGAAACAGTCAGACTATGGCCCGGTCTTCCGAAGAATGCGCGCTATGCTATACAAGATGACGTCCTGCCAGCAATACCGGAGCAGGGGCTTCCAGAGGTGCGGGTGGAGAAAGGATCTTATGTCCTCTGGTCCGACCGTTTAATCATGCGCGATAAAACCGTGAGTTCCCCAGCTCATTATGTTGGATTAAGACGAACGCTTTGCGTTTTAATCAGGTATGGGGTTCAGATGCAGACATTTTCAATCCCGCAAGACACCTCACCCCCGATGGCAAGTTGATTAAACCATCTGGTCAGGACTTTGTGACATTCGGCGCTGGACCTCGATACTGGTACGTTTTGGGGTTGACAGCTGGATCTTTGCATTGACTGCGGCTTCGTACAGCCCAGCAGCTCAACTAGTTCCGTATCAATGGGTCTCCATATGGTCGGGCCTCCTGCCCTATTTCGACTTTGAGGCGGTGGGTACCCAAGAGATGCAGGCGGCCGAGAATTTGACCACTGCTATGACGTCTCCGTTCTTCGTTCGTGCTCGAAGGTTGGATCCAAACGATGTTTGACTTGTATTAAACTTGCCATACTTGAGACAATTGATTGCATTGTTTCATTGTACGGACGTTGGACGTTGAACTCGCCGTACGGTGTACTTACACCTCGTAGGACGGCTTAGTCAGCAAGACACTCATTATGGTGTCCACAAGCGCCGACACTCGGGCTGATTCTCGACCATACTCTGAATGTCGCTCCTTTCGTTTGCTCCCCATCTATATTACGACTTTGGACTGTCTTGAAACAACACTATGTTTTCTTGGTTCTCGCGAAAGCCAGATTTGCCTGAGGCCAACGAAGACCAAGCTAAGCGCGACTCAGCACAGGCACTCAACGACGAAACAATCAGAAACATCAAGCAGCTACCCTCTTCGTCGAATCTAGCTGGGATTACCGAGAAAAAATTACAGCTTTCTCCGCCTCCTCCTGTTCAAATTCGAGGTGAAGATGAAGATGAACCTATGGCGACAGCTTCGCCGAAGTCGGTTTCTAAAGATCTCAGCTCTACACGAGAGGATGCGAACGTAGTCCTTGCTACTTACGAAGCCCAGAATCCACAGATGCAAGTTGAGCCTACCCCAGAATTTCTCACTGCGCTTTTGAAGTCGATCCCGGCCAAAACGCTACATGCATACGTTCTTTCGCGTATACCACAGTCCGAAGAAGCAACACTCACTACTCTAGCCTCTTTCCTGAAAGATTTGAAGCCGCCACCACAGTTGCATTGTGTACGATGCCACAAAGACTACACGGAAGTTGAGAACACAGACCGTAGCTGCCTCGTCGCGCATGACGATGATAGCGCCGAAGTCGAACGCGTCGGGAGGAATTCAGAGACGCGTCGTACTGCAGAAGGGACGTCGTATGAGACGTTATGGGGATGCTGCGGGAAGATCACCGAGGGAGATGGAAGCCATGGACCACCGGATGGCTGGTGCTACGAAGGGCATCATACAGTGCGTTCTGTCGACCATTCATTAATTTACCATCTGACAACGTATACAGCCGGATATTAAACGTGCTCGGTTTCGCGCAGACTCGACGCCGCAGGACGATAAACTCGTGTCTTGTCTGCGACTCAATTGCCACAACATACGCGACAAGTTTCCACGATCCAGTGCACGTTTGCAAAAGAAGAAAGAGCGGCGCCCAGAGGCGGAGGAGGAAGAGGCGTCGAGCGAGGGCGCGAGTGACAGCGGAATGGAGGAGATCACAGGTGTGAAGAACAGTGCACGCAAGGCACGAAGTTCGACCACGTCTGCAACGCAATCTACGCGAGGAGGAGCACGTCGCCCTGGTCGACCCCGAAAGCCGCAGCTAGACGAACATGGCACGCCGATCAAACGTCCCAGAGGTAGACCTCGCAAAAATCCTCTTCCAGCTCCCACCAGTTCGGAGCAGCCTACACCTTCTGCCAGCAACACGATCCCTCCTCCGGAACCCGGGCCGGGGTCCGCGCAAGCCGTGCCTCAGGTTTCTACACCCGTTGCGCTTAAATCTGCGTCTACACCTATCACACCCGCTCCGCCTTCTACATCACGAAAGCAGCCCAAGTCGAGCTCCAAGTCTACATCTGGCTCTACCGCTACCCCGATTTCTGCATTCCCTCCAACGCAGTCGGGTCCTCTCATGTTGGTGCAGGAGAACCCCAATTCCGCGCCGATTCTCATGCTTCAGCCGATGCCTCACCACGCAAACATGCCTACGTACCTCTACACACCACAAGGCACGGCGGATCAAGGTGATAGCCAAAACGCGTCCGGTGGTAGTGCTGCACCCCCCAGTTCGCGATCCAAGTCTCGCAGGAAGTTCAAGAGCGCCGAATACATTGAAGACTCAGACGTGGAGATGGAATTCGCTTCGCCAACTCCCGCATCTGGGAAGGCAAGTTCTGCAGCGGCCACAAGTTCAGGGAGTGTAAAGCGGGCGCGAGTTGTTTCGAACGTCAATGCGGATGCCCGTACGCAAAGTGCCAGTGCTGGAAACAGTGCCACAAAGAAGAGGAAAGTTTAGGTCTTCTCTGAATATCATTTTGACTTCCATGCACTCAATTTACGATGTCTAGCCGTTCATTTCTTGCTCAAACTCTGTAAGGCACTACTAGGACTCTGGCCGGTCGCTGACCGTTATCTTATGTACATACACACTAGTACACTAACGATATTCTTCAACGACACACACACTCCTAATGAAAAACACGGTACCAATCATTTGAAGGCTCTACAGTACGTCCGAGTGATGATTTCATCGACAGGCTGCAGCGCGCGTGCCCGCGCCTAGTGTCGCGTTCTTCAGGCTCTAACCACCATCTTCCTCCCTTCACGAGTCTGTTGCATATCGTCATGGACATTGACAAATTGTTCAAGGTAACTCGCTATTAACTATAACATGCATTCTCCTTATCACGGATAATCCACAGGTTCCCAAGATCCCGGTGGGGAGCAATAAACGACGCATGCCGGACTTGCCCACGCCTGACATGCTGAAGCGCATGAAGATGGACAACCCAGAAGGGCCTTCTGGCTCTGGTCTAGGAAGCCTATCTCGTGAAACAAGCAATGGCCCTGCTGCAGGGCCCAGCAAGTCGCGGGCTGCCACTGTGGAAGAGGTGGAAGACGAAGACGCGGACGCGGACGCGCCGGGGATGGACCAAGACTTTGCGCCAGGAGGCGATGCTGACTATTTCGCCGAAGAGGACGAAGAGGGACGGTTTTATGGCGGGGGCCTTACGCAGGAGCAGAAGGATATATTGAACATATTTGACAAAGATGTTGCGGAAGATGTACGGGAGGATGTGAGTGACCTAAGTTGCATAGTTCAACTCTGGCATGCTGACGGCATGGGCGGGTGGTCAGCTTGAGGAAATGAGTCTTCCTGCTGTGCGACGACTGTTAACACGTTTCGAACGTGCCGCCGACAAGAACCAAGATCAACGGTCGAAATGGCCGGACGACCCAACCAAGTACGTGCGTATGCTGAGCATCACAAGTCGAACTCATGCCTGTCAACCAGATTTATTGACTCTGAGGCAGACCTCGACGCAGCTATCAAAGCACTTCTTCCCCTTGCGCAGGCACCTTCATTAGCTTTCCCGGAGCTCGTTAGTTCGGGAACAGTCTCTCGTCTTACGGGACTGCTCAGCCACGAGAACATCGACATTGTCATTGACGTGGTCGAAGTCATCAACGAATTTACGGACGAAGACGTAGGCAATGAGGCGGAAGACGAGGAGGAGGAAGACGCGGGTGGCAGGGAAAAGGCCCTGAAGACCTTGATTGAGAGTTTGGTGAGTCGCTACTAAACTTGCCCATATTTTCAATAATTTCTCATGTGATGTGTCAAGCTGGAAAATACCATACTGGAGCTTTTGGTAGACAATTTAAAACGGATGAACGAAGCGGAGGAATCAGACAGGCAAGGCGTATTTCACATATTGGGTACACGACAACTTCTCCCTCCATTACATATGTCTATTAATCAAGTTCTTGTCAGGTATCTTTGAGAACCTCATCGGTTTCGATGCCGACCTCTCGCCACAACTTGTGTCTAAAACCACAATATTGAAGTGGCTGCTGGAGCGAATACAGTCGAAGACATATGACGAGAATCGAGGGTATGCTGCTGAACTCGTTTCCATCTTCCTTCAAAACAATCGTGCGAACCGCCTCGCGTTTGGCAAAGAGGATGGCGTAGAAACGTGTCTCAAAGTCCTTTCGGTGTGTTCATGTCAAGCATCTTGACCTGTCTACAAAGCTTATGCTGGTGTTTCTAGCAATATCGGAAACGTGACCCTCGGGACGCGGACGAGGCAGAGTTCATGGAGAACATCTTCGATGCACTATGTTCTGCACTTGGCGAGCCCGAGATTAAGAAGCTCTTCCTTGATAGCGAGGGCGTGGACTTGATGGTGCTCATGATGAAGTATGTTTTCATCTCCCTTCAGCTTTGTCTATGATGCTGACGGAAAACATAGAGACAAGATGCAAGCACGGTCACGATCTATCAAGGTATTGGACTACGCAATGTCCGGCCCCGCCGGCTCTGCCTGCTGTGAGACGTTCGTGGAGGCTTTGGGTCTGAAGAATCTCTTCTCTACGTTCATGGGCAAGGCGTCGAAAAAGCAGCATAAGACACTACCAGAAGACACGTCTCACACATTGGGCATCGTCTCTTCGCTCTTTTCCAACCTCGCGTCCGAGTCCCCAGCGCGCATACGGCTCCTTACTAAGTTCGTAGAGAACACGTACGAGAAGGTCGACAAGCTGCTCGAGATTCGAGATGCCGCCCAAGGCAGACTGAAGCAAGTGGAGATCGAGATCGAGGACGAGAAGAAGGTGCGCGTAGTGTGTACGAGTAATTGAGAGTTTCTTACCGGGTAACATGTTCTATTACAGGGACTCCTCGAAGAAGGCGAGACAATTGGCGAAGACATGCAAGATTTATGGTACCTGCGTCGGCTAGACGGCGGTCTGTTCACACTGCAAACAGTCGATTATATTATTGCGTGGGTCACCATGGAGGACGACGGGGTAAGTAAAGTTTATCGACATCGCATACGGCAGTGACTCAGATTCTCCGTCCTGTAGATTCGCGCGCACATTGAGCAGATGCTCCGCCGGAGAGACCGTTCGCTCAAAGATATCGTCAAGACGCTGGAGGTGTATCGCGACAACGTCGATGAGCCGGAAACGGCATCAGACGAACCGTCGCAAAAAGAGATCCTGCAGCATCTCATCGACTTCCTCAATGCATGCTAATGGTGGCCTGCTCTGTGTCTGCTGTGCAATGTATATCACTATCATCTGACGTTGCCGTCGTATTTGCTTGCATACTTCTCTGGCAGCACCGTTTGATATTGGGGTTTCGCCTCCGTCAAAATGCGAGTATGGTATAGCGACAAAATAGAACACACGAAAGTGTTGCTAGCGCGTCGTCACGATGAAGGTAGCTGCATAGGCCAATAGGGAGACTACCTAGCGAGGAATGAACGCATTTATGGCTATGATGTAGTCATGAGGGCAGAGGTGGCGAAGAGCATGTCCAGCGCGCCGCGAGCCTTGACAAGCTCTTCCTGGAACTTGATCTCCGCCGCGATCTTTTTACGCAGTCGGACGAAGAGGGTATCGATGAGCGGGCTCTGCCCCAGCACGGGCGTGTACATCTCTGTAAGCATGCGCGGGACGTCAGTAAGCAAGCGTTAGCGTATTAATGGGACGTTACACGGACCGATGACGAGCGCGGCGATGTCGCATACCATCTGGCCGAACCGTGGGTCTGCAACGTGCTTCAGAAGTAGTCTCAGGACAGGCTCGAGCAGGACGTCGTCCCGTCCCGCCAGCGCCGTCCGCAGGCCGTCTCGGTGAATAAGCTCTTGTATCAGCGAGAACGTCGTCGACGGCGGCACTTGCTGTGGAACATCATAAGTGTCGGGCATAGGTTAAGGTTTATCTTGCCCTACCTTCCGCAAAACAGCGTCGAGCGCGGCAGAGTACCGGAAACCCTTGAGGAGCTTGTCGTACTCCTTCAGACGCTTCTTCCGTTTGCTCTCGACTCGGAGCTCGTTGACGTCGCCGACTGGCTTGGACTTTTGCTTCGACTTGACGTGGCCGTGGCCGAGGGAGGGAAGTGTGCCTAGGAAGGACTCGAATGCCCCGGTGCGGAGGGCAGCGGGCGAGAAGAGGTCGTTGGCGGAGGACTCGGATGCCTTGGCTTGTCGTCTGCGCACTGAGAGCGTGCCATCCGACATACCGGCAGCGATGTGAGTTTCGTCAGGCTTCACAAACATTTTCAGTGAACATCAATGCTCGTACAGAGGTGGCTGTACGTACCGATATTGCGAGACACAGTACAGGCGACGGATAGCGCATGGTGTGTACAACCTTGTACGTGCTCACATCGTACACCTTCACCATGTGGTCCAGTCCGCCTGTGAGCAGCCGGCTGGCGTCACTGTTGAATGCCATCGCTGTGATCGTTTTTTGGTGGTTCGACAGCGCCCTCAAACAGCGTCCGCCCGCGACTAGGTCCCACACCCGCAATATAGGACCTGAGGAGGACAGCGCAACGGTACCCGAGGGGAACATCAGCACTTGCTCGACCGCCGACGTATTCCGTGCGCCGCCCTCGCCCTCGGGGCCGCCCATCACCATCTCACACGCCCCTGTCCGCGCATCGAAGAGCCGTACGGTCGTGTCGTACGAGCCAGTGAGGACCAGATTTGGGTTCGTGGGCGCAACCTGGCCGGTGCGTACGTAGTCGGTGTGGTCGAGGAATGTTGTGATGGTAGATTGTGAAGGGACGTCCCAGAGCCGGACGGTGGCGTCGTCGGAACAGGTGAGGACCTGCGTTTGGTCGGCGAGGGAGAAGCGGGCGACGTGCACAGGTTGTTTGTGCGCGTCGAGGGTACGGAGAATAGCGCGTGAGTTGATATCAAATATCTTAAGTCATCAATAGGTCAGTAGGTTCGTGGGCTTGGGGAGTAAAGGGCATGCACACCTGAACAAGCCCGGAATCATCGCCTGCGACAACTAGTTTCCCGTCATTGCGTATGCAGCCGCTGCGGGCGACATCCTTAAATCGTGAGATGGTCTTCGTAACCTTTTGCGTGCGCGGCGCATATATCTGTACGCGGGTTGCGGCAGTGACGGCGTATCGATGTGGCTTGGAGGGAGAGAAATGGACGGAGGTCACTGGCGCGTACTCCTTAATAAATACTGGATGCTTGAACTGCCGCCATCGTCTGCTTTCCGCGCTGTGTTTTGGTTGTACAGGACGTGGATGTCGCTGTACGACGACGGGTTTGTAGTCCATGCGGCTGATGGTGGCGCGGACGTCGAGGAAGGAGATGAGCTCGTCGAGCGCCGCACCGAGCAAACATTCGAAATGGGCGTCAAATTACGCGATTTTTTGAGTTAGGGTTACAAAATAAATAAATACGATAACTTCATCTACCTAAGAGCCAGTGCGAGGGCTTGGTCTTGACCAAATGGCTCAAGCTGAAGCTATCCACATGGATACACCATCATGCAAGAATGTCACCTGTGAAAGAGCTTTGCCAGTTTTTCGGAAGCAACGTGCATACTTGAAACCTAGATTAGGGTTGGGGTGTGCTTTGATCTGTAGATTTTTTGATGGGCTCCACGTGCGCTGCGATAAGAAGATCTGTGCAGTAAATTATTTATTCGCGACTCTGCTCTTCCTCTGTTCTTTGCCTCTGTCCCCTTCGCCGTTTCTCTCTCTTATTCTCCCGATCTCCAAAACTTCACGATGCTCTTGTACGAGGATGTCATTTCTGGCGACGAGATGTTCTCCGATGCCTTCCCCATGTACGTCGCCCCGGCCGCCCCGCACCCCGCGCACAGACTGATCCCACCCCAGTAAGGAGGTTGACGACATCGTCTACGAGGTCAACTGTTCCATGATCACGATCAAGGAGGGAGAGGTCGACATCGGTCAGCACGCCGCCGATGAGCATGGAAACGTTTACTGAGCCTGGCTTCGTTTAGGTGCCAACCCTTCTGCCGAGGAGGCGGAGGAGTCCCTCGAGGAGGGCGCGTCGCAGGTCAACAACGTCGTCCACTCTTTCCGCCTTCAACCCACCAGCTTCGACAAGAAGTCCTACCTTACCTACCTCAAGGTCCGTACCCGGGCGATTGCACTCATCAATTCACAGCTAACTCACAGCTTTCGTAGGGATACATGAAGGCCGTCAAGGCTCACCTCATGGAGAAGCACCCTGATCAGGTTGAAGCGTTTGAGAAGGGCGCATCGGCGTTTGCCAAGAAGCTTGTGGCCAACTTCAAGGACTATGAATTCGTGCGTCAATTTTTATCGTAGTACTTACGCGAAACCTAATCTCGCTGCTGTTTCCAGTACACTGGCGAGAACATGAACCCTGACGGCATGGTCGCTCTCCTCAACTACCGTGAGGACGGTGTCACTCGTGAGTCTGAATTCCGCTTCCGGTACTGATCAATTTATTCACCTATGTACTTTTAAGCCTACTTCACTTTCTGGAAGCACGGTCTCAAGGAGGTCAAGCTGTAAACTATCCCGTTCTTTCGTTCTTAGCTCTTCATCGGTGGATCGCTTCAATCAATGTAGGTAGTAGTGTACTTTCCCGCCACTCCGCGCGTTCCTGTACATCGCCAGCTCGACAAATCAACGCTGCAATGCACAGATGGCAATTTGAATATGATGTGGGAACTCGAATCACGTTTCAAGAGTTGCTGAGCCACCGAGCGGAAGATAGGTCATGAGCGGGGTGGCAGCAGGGTCATTCCCAGGGTTTTAATCTAGGGTTACCAATCGGGAACCCCAACCCGGGTTTAGCCCTAGTCTAGGGTCCCAGACCCTAGCAGGTTCACGCGCTTGAAAGACCGCTCAGCCAATCAGGTGTCACTTCCGCCGGCCCGCGCTCGTCGTCCACGGCCAAGCGTCGTCGTCGTCGACAACAGCGACGACGAGCCAGAAAGAAATAAATTCATGAGTGATATGTACTAAAAACACCTTAGAGCTACATGACACGTCATTGAACATGCCTTATAGAATGGGCAAGCGTATGCGCGAGAGTAGCTATCCCGGCCTCCGCCAGATGAGCGCGAGCTCGCCAAATAAGGCAAGCGTCGGCTCGTGCGCGCTTTACCAGTGCACGCTGATAGTGTCGCAGATACCGCGCGCAGCGCGGAGAAAATTTGGACACAGTACATTATGAGCAGTT
>SWBT01000432.1:0-39118 GCA_005298045.1 Pleurotus ostreatoroseus | reverse complement strand
CGTCTCGAGAGGGCGGAAGAACTCCGAGAATGACCGTAGGTTGAAGATCTTGAGGTATCGTCGATGTGGACGACTGTCGCTTTGCCTCTGGGCGCAGTTGTCTCATTCGACCACACCTCACTGCTTCCCCGAAGGGAGCAGTATTCAGCGTGGTTTCAAGACTAACTGGTCCATGAAACAAGCGAAGACACGTACAGTCAGGTATGAAGAAGACCGAGGGATCTTGTGGAAGTTGTCGACTATCGCTTTGCCTCCACGGATACGATCGCCTCCTTCGTCCACGCCGCACTGCTTCTCTGGAGAGAGCAGTATTCACCGTGGCATCAAAGCTGATCGTTCCATGAGATCCAAGTAGTAGCCGAAACCGTCGAATCTGTAGCGGATATAACGAGATGTGTTCGTGGAGGTGTTGGTTGAAGGGATTTTGTCGTCCACGTCCGCGATCAATCAGTCGTGCGAATATGTTAGGTAATCCTCTACTGCCTCCGACTCAGACGTCGACTCCAAGTCGACTGGACCCCCTGCGTACGGGTATATATGGCTTCCAAGGCATCCGTCTCAAGTAGAGGTGCGCCAAACGTTGCTCCCAGCCATTTATGTCCACTCTTCCAATCAAGACTTTTTCAAGTCGCGAATGGAAGATTTTGAATATTTGTCTCCGTCCCGACATGTACTGACTTTCTTATTCAGACAGTACCGTGTTTCGCTGCTCTCGCCCACGGCAGTCTGTGGGCTGATCCCATGTCCCATTGCTGTTCAAGGCATGTCGTCTATGCTCATGCTCTCGTAACAAAGTGGTTTGGGTGGTACATTGCTCGCGAATCAGCAGCTTTTCTCAATGCATGATGCCCCAATGCACTGCGGAATGACAGCGGAGCTTTTACGTACCCGTTTGTCTCAACGCACTAATGCGTTCATTCGCCAATCAGCACGAGGTAAGTTGTTCTCGGCCTAGGACTCTGATTGAACAGTTCGATTGACTGAGGCAGGATGGTCAGGACTTTTATGATTTTCTGGCTGCTATGGTTTCGCGTTCCCAGGGCGCTACACGACTTTCGGCGATTGCTTGACAAATCTGGTTAGTGCATTTGCTAGAGCATAAAAGTTGCAGAGCCAAGACGACTTTCCTGGTGACCATAACCAACCACCCTTGCCGAACGATGAGCTCCTCCTCTCCGCTACAAGACGCGTTGCGTGAGGAAGGCCCTTTTTCCGTTGCGAGTAAGCACAACTGCAAATGTTAACTTATATCTCTGTCTCTGACTCTGTCGATCGCTTAGCCCGCAGCAGTTTCGTGTTGACCTGTCGTCTCCTCCAGACGTCGTTGCAATCGGCTCAGATCCTCGAGGAGGTGTCAGGAGCCCTCATGAACATTGCCACCGCGGCAGGAAAAACCAAGGATCTCGTAGTTGATATGATCATTCTCTTAGAGAATTCTTCGGACACACCGGATACGCGTAAACAGCTACAGGAGCTTGCGATGGTCGATCTACATTCACGCCTTACTCAGGCTGTCGATGAGGTGTATAGACATCGTCCAGACGGAGGTAGGTCATGGATCCTCTTCAGTGCGTGACACATACTCATCGTGACTCCTTGCCAGCGCAGGACGATTGTGCAGCTTGAAATCGGTCTCCGACTAGTGTCTGATACACCTTACCTAATTCGACTCTCCTACTTGTTCGACCTCTCCTTCAGTACGTCACGAACCATGACCCCAATTCAGTCCCCCAAACTTTCAGACATTACTCTTGGCTCATATCTTCGCGGAGAGTTAAGCTAGCTGAGCCGATGCAATCTTATAATATTTGGTCCGTGCGAATGATAGACATGAATGCGATATATGCTCCTCAAGTGCACTGTTTGATATCATTGTCGCCTTCGCGGTAGAAGCCTTTCGAAGACTAGTGCGAACAGTTCGACGATGTTCAATTCGCGGCTACTAGCTTTATTGTGGATAATCGTAGATACGCGACTCATACCCTATACTGCCCTATGTCAAGCTTTAAGACCGTTAAATGGTAGCCCTCCGAGTCTGTGGATCTGTGACTCCCCTAGCCAGTCCTGTCGAGCAACTGGAACGGCTCAATCCTTTCGTAGACATCCCGCCTTTTCTTGGTGCCGGCTGCTTCCATCCGCCTCTTTCCCACTATCAATGATCACAGACTCTCTTCGCGTACCCCCACGGCGATCCCGTCTGCGTTCTCAAGTACATCGTGGTGAGTATACAGTACGCACTGGGATATAGAAAGCACGATCAAAGAAAGAGCGGCGAGATAAAGTGCCCAGCTCATGCCGCCAGATTTATGGTATCCCAGTGTTAAGAGAAGTATGGTTTCACTCATAGTTCCGCGTGCAAACGCTTCTAAAGACCACTATGATACATCAAGGTCACTGTTGACCAATCCGTAGCGCCACATTTCGGACGTCTTCGTCATCTTCATATAGTGCTATCACCGCCGAACCTTATGGCCAGGTTAACGGACTTTATGAAGAAGATTAATGGCAACTTACTCTACCCTTCATCTGGTTCACCTGAATCTCCGCTTCGAGCTTGATTTGTTGTAGCTTGTATAGTTGAGACCTCAAGCCGTCGAGCCGTTTCTTTTCTTCATCTAGTACCTGCTCTGCTCGCCGCACATCTGACGCAGCATTTCTTGTCTGTTCCCCTAGATGACTAAAACGTGATGTAAGCTGAGAGTGTTTTTGAGCCAATGCGTCATGTCTGTGCTCTGCTTTCATCAGGTCGTCGAGCGTCTTTTGTGTTTCAGGTAACCTACAGTCTTGCGTTGGATTCGAGCAAAATATACAAGGAAGCCGGAAGACTCACCCTTTGACGTACTCGTCGAGCCATATCCCTTCTACATCTTCCGACGCTCCCATGGCAGCGATCTTGCGCGCGAGCAATCGTGTATTCGGGCACACAGGGCATTTTGAAGGCAGATCCCGCAGGAGATGTTCGTCAAGACAAGCTTGACATACGAGATGTCCTGTTATGTCTTGGCTGAGCGTGGTCTCCGAAATCGATAGTGAGCCACTCACCACACATTGCCGCTACGATTACCTCTCTGACATCATCGATGAAAGGCTGCTCGCATTTTGCACACACTACAGCCATCTGTGGAAACAGCTGTTCGATGACCAGGCGAATAGAGAGGGCTGGCAGCAATGGACTAGAGTGGTGATAGCTGGAACCAAGGCCCGGTCTTTAGTGTGACGCGTGACATAGCAGCCAGTAATGTCGCGTAGCGAACAAAGGCGACTTCTCCATAGGACAAGGTTATGCATATGTTCTTGCCACTCGTCGCTACAGTTCATCCCCATGACGCGCTTTACACCGTACTCGCCACCGAGCCCAAAGAAACGAAGGCAACAGCGTTCGAAAGAGCTACAGTCTATCCAGCTACACCAAGAGCTCCAGAATATCATTGACCTACATGAGAACAATCCTAGCGGTGGTGTACAGGAATCGCTGCATGCCGGAGGACCGGGAGCACTCCAAGCAGAGTTGGAGGACATCCTAGAGCAGCTGAAAGCAAAAAGAGACGAAGAACAAAGACGTCGCACGTTGGATGAACTGAATAAGCTGCACAAGGAGAATATAGAGAAGCGAGCCAAGGAAGCGAAAGAGGAAGATAGGTTCTGGGGCAATGAAGGAGGCAACGGAACACATTCAGAACAGGGAAGCAGACGAACAGGGAGAACCGGCGAGGAGAGAGCGGGTCCAGAAAGAGGGAGGCGAGGGACAAAAACCCAATATGGACCAAGTGGAGGGACGCCGGACGCAGAACAACGGGGACGAGGAAGGGAGAGGAAGGGACGAGGGACAGCAGACACATGCACGACAGATTCAGGCCCGTCAGCTACAGGTCCGTCAGACACAGACCCGTCAGGTGCAGACTCATCAGACACAGGCGGACAAGAGGCGGGGAAAGGCAGAACGGACCAAAAGAACGAGCCGCAAGATGCGCGGAGGGAGCGAGCCATGAATCAGAAGGACCTCAACTCCTCTCCAGCACAGAAAATCCAGCCATATGAGGAGTATTGTCGTAAATGGGAACTTGTAGAGCAATCGGAAGGTTCGTTGGTATTCAGCGACATACCGTGGCCAACGCTTGACGCTTCCTGTATCGGAGAGAAGGAGGTCAAACACTTTTATACTTCGAGCGGGAAAGACACACGTCAGATGGTAAGAGCCGAGCTCCTGAGGTGGCATCCGGACAAATTTGGACCGAAATATCTACCACGTGTGCAGCTTTGCGATCGTGACAGAGTTAAGGAGAAGGATGACTTGGTCTCTCGATGTTTGAATGAGTTATTGGTTGGCGGCCATTAACACAGTAACTCGTACATTAGACCTTATATACGTGTCTTTAGTAGTTACTTGACATGTGTATCGCAGATGAAGTACTTTCCTGAACTACGGAGACTCGGAAAATGAATTTGTAGGATGCTTGGTTGTGATGTTTGACGAACTATGGAACAACAATTCATTGTATCTGTCGAATGTGTCTAAGCACGGGAAGGCGGTAGACGTCTGCGTAGCCGACCTGTGCGACGAGATGAACGAAGTATTCGCTACTCGTGTTCGGTAGACTCTGTGCCCTATGGCTGAGAAGTGGGACCTCATAGTGACCAGAGGTATCGCGAGGGAAAGTAGTTGATCTTTGGATGTAGACTTCGCCGTTTTCCGGTATGACCTTGACACAGTCAGCAAAACCTCGTAACGTAGCATATATGAGCAGTTACCCAGAAAGCCCAATCTCGATCGGAGGACGGGTCACAACAGATCGCGGCATGTCTGTTCATTGCAACTAGTGTAGAGTCAACCGTCCATAAATGTCCACCTTCTCGCCATGTATTAAGCTGACCAGCCGAGGAGTCCCGACACGTGCAGCTTCGTTGATGACATCCACCAACCGGCAATCGAATGGGTTTAAAGAGCAAGTGGGAATGTGATCGGCGAGTTCAGGGGGCGCATCGATTACGACCTTCCATACTATCCACCTGACGAGTATTTTAGCTGACGGCGAGAGAAATAGAGGCTTCAAGTGGCAAACGAGTTCTCGGCGTGTGTTTCTATCGTTGTCTGCCGCCACTTTGCGAGCGTTCGTTCCTAGATCCTGGAATGATCCGTATGTGCTCAGTTGCTGAGCTAAAGTGACACCCTCCGGCAGGGCCTCTTCGTACTGCCGCCGACTGATAGATCCGCAAGGTCGAGAAACCAAGCTGCGACAGTGTTCGCAATTCCGAGATCAGCTGAGCATAGAATGAGACATATACAGGCAATGACATGCACTGATAACCTACCTTGTGGTTGAAGACCGTTTGTACGTCGGCCTGACATGAGAGGTAGAGATCTTTTGTAGTAAATTTGACCCGTTTGTCCCACTTTTTGACAATTTCCCGGGAACTAATGGCTTAATGTCTACAAATGGCTGCGTCAGTCATCGCCGAAGAAATGACTTGAGAGGCTACACGTAGGACTTATCAAGGCCCTCCTTTACAAGATGGAAACCATCCCCGGCCGCATTCGCTTCAAGGTGGTCTTTAGGGTTGTTTACTTCTATCAAGTCCAAATTGCGGCTGTCCGCAGCTTCACAAGCAGTGTTTCCTGGTGCACCCTCAGTGCTGTTTCCTTCTCAAGGTAGAACATGTTAATATATGCCGCTATAAGCGCTCGAGAGCAAAAGATAGTATGAGTACGAACCTTCTCTGGTTCACCCTCGAGTTTGAAGAACGCGATCTTGCCTTGAGGCCTTTTGATTAGCCATCATCTTATCAAATAAGGAGGCATACTAGGTACGCTTTGACGATATTGGCCAGTCCCTCCTACATGAGGAAGACGTACTCATAGTAGACAGCGACAAGGCAGTGTGTCGCATCATGAGCGTGCCACCACAGGCAGAGGGGGGATTCCCGTAGGCGAGATAGTTTACGGACAGGCGCGGTAAAGTCTTCCTTTATCGCGACTGTCTGTTGGGGTGTTCGGAGTCTGAAAAGGTATACTATCACGCAACTGTACATAGCCTGTTCGAACTCCGTAGAAGTCGCTGTAAAGCTTACCTGTAACTGAGTCTGAAAGCCATGGTAAAGTTATCCTGCTCCGACTGTGTTCGGCCGTGGGAAAGGCACAGGACAGGCTGACAGGCGCTGAGACTGTCTTTGGTACGGAAATTGTACGGAAAAGTAGCCTTTACAGGAAATTTAGGATAGCTTTCGCGGCGTCAGACAGGTTACCTGTACCCGAATCCTGTCCTAAAGGGCGAAAGAAGCGTGAAATTGGGGGGAAAGTTATCCTCTCGCTGTCCCGCCGCCGGACAGGCTAACAGCCCAGACCCTTTCCTTAGCGCGGACAGTCTCGGCGCCTGTCAACCTATCCCGCATCTTTCCCACGGCCGAACACAGTCGGAGCAGGATAACTTTACCATGGCTTTCAGACTCAGTTACAGGTAAGCTTTACAGCGACTTCTACGGAGTTCGAACAGGCTATGTACAGTTGCGTGATAGTATACCTTTTCAGACTCCGAACACCCCAACAGACAGTCGCGATAAAGGAAGACTTTACCGCGCCTGTCCGTAAACTATCTCGCCTACGGAAATCCCCCCTCTGCCTGTGGTGTGCCCAGATTGTGTGAAGCGCCCGTTTGAATAAGCGCTTTGAAGCTCGGATGGAGCTCGGACCGGGATCGTCCGTCCGTCCGTCCGTCCCGCTCATGCTCATGCTTTCCAGACCGTTGACCTCGCGGCTGGCTGACGGACAAACAACGTTCCCTTGCCTGTCATAATAGGATGAATTCTCGATTTCCATGCGGTCTAACGCATGGGCACACATATAAAGAACTGCTCTCTTGTTCACTGCCTCACAAGTTACCGTCCTCGTAACGCCGCCCGAGATATCCCTTCCCACCTATGGAGCGTTTCATTCATCGACACACGCCGCAATTTCCTTTTGCTATGGACGACGTCAACGCTCTGCATTTCTCACCGGACGGTCAAGTACTAGCTATCGGAACTGACAATGGTCTCGTTCTGTTCTATCATCACCAGACTCGTCGCCTCATCTATAAATTAATCGGCGACGTCCCAGTCACTGCGCTCATGTGGCATCCCACTGAGCAGTATGCCCTTTTTGTGGGCGGAGGGGATGGGAGCTGTAATCTTCATAGGTTCAGCGATACACGTTTTGTAAGCTTTCTCACTACCCAGAGCCCTTCTGAGCTTACATTGGCACAGGAGCGCGCCCCCGGTCTCAGTGTAGTGCTGGGGCTTCCTAGCCCTGGTATTGTAGAATCCATTGATTATGACGTATGTTCACAAAGCCTAGCGGTCGCTGTAGGCAAGCATGTTGCCATAACGCAGGCGAATAGCACGTTTAGTAGGTATTTCATTCACTCGCGTGTTGAAGAGACTTACATGTCTTGTCAGCTATCTGGACGCCGATACAACTCCGGGACCCTCCTTTGCCCGCCAACCATGATTTTCCTAATCCACAGGACCAGCGGATCTTACCTAGATCTGTGCATTTCCTGGACGGTGGCAAAGCCTTAGTGGTCGCGTATACTAATCATGGCATCATGTAAGGCATTGTCTCTGCAGGTCGTATGTCATGTTTCTCAACTACTTCCAGCTGCTGGGATATAGCGACTCGTGAATTGAAGTGGCGTATCCAGACCAAGACCCAGCTGTACGACTGCTCAAGTTCTTTATCTGTTTTGGAGGCTCTCTGAGACCTATATGTTGATTTTTAGCGGTCGCTGTACTCTAGCCAGCGACGGTTCCATTGTCGCGCACAATCTGTCCCATGGTTTCGACAAATACGACATCAGGACGCTCTCCCTCGTCCACACTTTTTCATCTCCTTCCGCCGCCGAACAGAATGTCGCGCTGCCTGTCATTCCTGCAGGGGATGGACAGCTGTTATTCGGCACCAGCATTGGTCACGTCAAGCTGTGCGATGTCTCTGGGCAGATGAGTCAAACTTTGCAGCCGTCAGGTACGTTCAACCAATCGCATCTTTCTCCTGGCTTCCCATGAAACTATCGAGCAGATCAAATCATCGTCCAGGCTCTGGTGAGATTATATTTTTCTAAGTCGCCGAGGGCTTAATATTCGTGTTTCCAGGCTTTTTGCTCCTTGGACAAAGGTAGATATATTGCGCTAGGCGCTTCGGAAAAGCCACCCTATCTAACGATATGGGGAACAAACCCCAAAGACCATGGGGCCAATTCAACAATCGTACTGCGAAGGCTGATATGGTCAGCAGCGACTTTCCTTGTTGTTACAGCGGGCGCTCTCTTGCCTCTACTCGCCAGCGACAATTTTTGTGACAATATCTGCGTGAGTCTTTCTGCTTGATCAATTCATGCACGATCTGACATTCCGTTAAGCTACTGCAGTCAAGTGAGGTTCGTAATGAGCTTAGTGGACACACTGCTTCAACGTGACTAACGCGAACAAGCCCGGTAATGACACCTTTGCGGCGTCTAGTGTATCTTCGCCAGCCTCTACTCTCACGGTATGCATTCTGGCACACATTCGTTGAGTTCATCAGCCGCTACTAACATCATTTACGTGGGGTAGACTTCCCGTCAAACTCATTCCGACATGAATGGCCCTACAACAACCTCTTTGATGGTCGATACCTGCGTACGTAGCCCGTCGCTTTGCATTCCGCAATTACTCAGAGTCGCCTTAGCCTACCGAACCGACTCCAGTGAGTTAGTATACATCACGAGTGGATCACAAAGCTAATGTTTCCCAGATGTCTTTGGCAGCACATCCAACGCTCTCAGTGGAGCTTGAAACGACGCAGCCCATATACCCAAGCGTCAGTGCACAACCTCTCTACTTTCAAAAGCGCTATCTGATGTTTATACGCCTAGTCAAAATCGAAGGAGGTATGTCAGCTTCTTTGTCTTCTAGATGTCGCTAAGGCGCGTTGCAGTCGACCCACGACGATCGTATTGTGACAGAAGGCGAAATATGCGTGCAAAAGTGCCAAGATTTCGCAAACAACCTCAGATCACTACGTCAGAGTTGGACATCGTTTCTGTCATCGATTCTTGCGGTGGTTTGGGTGATGATCTGTGGTCTTGGATGGAGACTAGCTAGGACGTTGGTTCATTTCTACTTGATTCGCCGCTGACGCGGAGATGTACATGCTTTACTCTCCTCTAATATCGACACCTGCGCCCAACCCGAGCTCGTAGAGCTATTCAGAGATCGCTCATTCTGTAGCGTCATCGATGCTGCATTGCACTGTCTGTTTGTACCGTCCTGGCAAGTGAGTCGGGCCCAGTAGTGGAAATTGGCCTAGCGAACGGCGACTGAGGTACGTTGCGAACATCTAAGCGTCACACCCATGCCAGCTCAAATTCAAGGATGACTGTGTCGCCGAGTCACGTTGTACCTAATGCGACGACTACGATTAAGAGCCGTATTATGTATCCATGATGACGTACCAAGTAGGAATCTTCTTCGATTTTTATGATGTTACCACACTGCTGAGCGATTTGGGAGTAAAGGTTGACAGTGGGCCAAGTGCGCCACGCGAGTTACCCAGAGATGCTACATGCTGGGCGGGGAAGCCCTTACCGAGTCATGGACCGACTACGTGCGACGAAGGACATGTGAGTGCTGGGTGATTGGAGTTGAGGTGCGACCTGGGCAGAGACCATGGGTAAAGTGTGGAGTTCAAGACGCTGAGGCGATGGTAGGTATCGCATTGGCGGGAGATAGTGTCCTGTAACGGCGATTGGTGAGCATTATAATAAACACATGCGGTTAGATGCCAGTAACGTACTAGGAGACGGTCATGAGCTTTTCCAGAACCGTGGAACGTCGGAAGCGTGGAGCCGATGATCGTTGTGTGCGTAACGAAGTTCATGTCTTCCAATCGTGCACATAGTTCGTCGACATTTTGGCATCAGTTCCTGGTACATTCTATTGTTCTAGTTCGCGGATGCGAGCGGTGGGCGTCGGTAGCAACGTAACTTCATCAAGTGACAGTGAGAGGTCATGTTTCAGTCTTCTTACAGTCCGCTCAAGCTATGCGAAGGTTAGGGCCTAAGGTCCCTGTCGCAGTGAGACGTATAAGTACCAACCTGTTCAATGTAGGCTTTTCGTTTAGCACGATGGCGTGCCTGTGCCTCGGCTGGTCTCATGATATCATCAAATTCGAGAAACTCGCCGTGAACACGCACCATTGCGACTACGCTGGGGGCGACTGGCCGTTTTCGGCCGAGAGGATTGTTGTTTGAGTATACTTAACGGCAGCGGCGTCATGTAACAAGCGGATTTTGTGACAGGATGTCAGCGTCGAGCTTATAATTCCGCTGTCGATAGTTGATCTCACAGCGGGGCATCATGCATGTGATCCATTCTTGTGCGCTACTCTAAGAAATTGGGGTCGCGTCCATGCTTCTAAGTGACGCCTTCGCGATCCGCTAATCTCTGGCCTTGCCGCAGGCTGAGCACCGTTGCTAGCTATTTAGATGTACTTCGACTTGGGAAAGCAATAGATACATACAAGAGTAATAGCCGCGGAGGTAGAATGACGAGTCGGATAGGGATGGACCTGGCTTGAGCCGGTGGCGCACCTTTTCCCACGGTAGCCATCGAACCGAAAACGCGCTTCTCGTTTACTGTTTCATAATTACGTCCATCCCGTCCTCGTTTCCACGTTGATGTGGTTGATCTACATCATGCAGAGTTGTCTGTGCCTATATAAATGCTACTTTTCCTCTGTACGAGTCTACATCTTTTACCAACGCAGATGTCACCCGTTATACTCAGATTTCAAGTCAGTATCATCGCATGTAGAAATCAATGTTTGGAGTTGCTGACTTGCTGGCCGTGTTACGTCGCACAGGGTTATAAGCCCTTTAAGCCCCTCTGTACGCTGGATAACACTGACTCTTTGATCGCTATCTGGAGAGTGAGCTGAACATTGTCTGGGACCGGTGTTCATCGTCCTTAATCCTGTCCACAGATATGTAATCAGTTCGCTGACTACATCGAATGCGGTCGCCGGCTTGAAAACCTAAGTTGGCGCCTGTGGCATATTCAAGAACGTATGGTCGACGTTGATAACGTGCACGGGTCAATGCGGGCGTTCGCAAAGTTGGCGAGTAAGGTAGGAGAGGGCTTGAATAAGGACAGGGGAAAGTGGGTATCATCGTCTTTCTGCTCGCTCTGGTACCAAATTGACATATCCGCACAGAGACATCAAAGCACTCAGTGCTCCAAAATTTGAATATTCCAACAAAGGCAGGGGCAGCAACCGCGTCAAGATTCCAGATGGCCGCGTGTACTTCTCCAATATTGCTGCAGACTACGCTCGCCTCGTTCGTGCCCAGACACGGGTTCTCGATCTTTCTATTCCATGCACTGCTACTTCAGCCGGCGATGCAACATTCTCCTTCGCTACTAATTCCGCTGATGTCCTTACAATCGCTACCGCTGCGACACATGATATAGAACAGGGGAAAGCGATCTGGCATCGCGAAGTCGATTCGACGGCCGTGCCTGCCCCAGTTCTCGAATCAGTCGCATACGGCGGCGCTGCTTCGCTCTTTCCAAGCCTATCCAACGACTCTGATACGACCACTTCCTCCATCAAGAACTACGATCCTTCTAGCGAAGGTTTCACCGCCTCATGCCCATCTCAGTCCACCTACTCAAACGGATTCTTGAACTGCGGAATGAGCGGTGGGCTTGGACTCAACGAATCATGTGGTGCTGACTGGGTGGATCAGTCATTCGACTACACGCGCATTCGCGAAGAGGATCTCGCGCAGCAGTGTGTCGACCCTCAAACCAACTACCCTCAATACTACGAGCTCTCGGTAGCGTTCCCGGCTTCCTACCCTGATTACATCCTTCATCAAGTCGGCGCCAAGATGGATACCTCGGAGTATTCGAATAACTGCGACGAGGATTTCGACCCAGACGAGGACCTCGGGCGTATGCCGAAGAGACGTCGTTTGAACAGCAATACAATATGCCAAACATCCTCATCTATAGTCCCTTGGGACGGAAACGGGGGCCACGCTTTCTCGCCGATGAACATGCGGGATACGGAGAACAATGTGAACGTAGTAGACGATATTGACGGTCGATCTGCCCACGTTGAGAGCTTCTTCCAGGTCCTGCACCCTCGTTAGCACGAGCACAAAGACTCTTTTCCATCATCTCGAAACGACTGTAGTCGTTTACAGGACGCTTCACGCAATGCTCGGCCTTGGTGGTACAGTCGTTTTTGTGGCTATTACCTGCAAATATATGTGTGGAGTTGTCTCCGTTCACCTCTGTCCTCCTACATACGATCACTGCGAGATAGTCGCTGACTTCCGCTCACGACCGCGCGCCACTCCATCTGCTGTTCTCTGGTGCAACTCGTTGTGCTCACTGGTCCGAAATGATAAATACGCACTTATCGCGTCGATTATATTAGTGCAACGTCGGAGAGACAACGAGCTTGTGCTGCTAACAGTATAACGATTGGTCTACGAGCCTAACGTCGCGAGTACTGTCTCCCGGACCGCCTGCCTCTCGGCCTCTCGCCTCGTCCGCTCTGTTTCCCGCTGGTATACCTTCGATTGCTGACCGTACTACGGCTGTCTGTATATATATGTTTCGTCTTCATGTCTCATTTAAGGTACATGTCGTGTGCATAGTGGCATCCGCACCAAACGTTTAGTTGGGCGGGTAGAAGCGACTCTTCCCCGTGCGACTTTGTAGCGGTTGCGCTCGATCGATGTCCGTATACCAGCCTACCCGCCGAAAGCAGAGGCGAAAACGTACTGGCATTGGATTCTACTGCGTGCAGCCCTATGTCATAAGGAAGTTGGGACCGCATTCGCGAGTTGTCGACGTCGCTAATCGAAATCGAGCGCTAAGACTAGGCTAGCGGCCCGAATCGCGGCACTCAAGAGTCCGCTTTTGTGTCCAACATATGTCCAGCGACGATCTCTGCCCCCGAGCTTGACAAAGTATATTCTCAACGTCATACACACTATGGCGTAGACGTGAATAGATGACGAAGGTTCTGTGTCGTTGATTACAGATAAAGAGCCTGCCCAATGAGACAGCAAAGAGTTATGATACAATGTGATACAGTAATTACGCTCTGAACAGTAACGGTTGGATCCGGATTCTCTTCGACAAATCCTGCAGGAGATGGCGGCCGCTAGCTTCAATGATTCTATACATATCTAACAGTGAAGAGATTGACGTATTCTAGGACATGATTAGCTAAGAATAAAGACGAGCTCGAGATGATTCTCCCATCACTTACGGTGAAAAACACGGCGTCCTGATATTTGGCCCGGATCGCAAAGAACATAGCAAAATGAAGCGCGATGAGACAGAAACAAACTACGAACTAAGCGGGTGGTTAGCGATCTGCAGCATCAAGATTCAGTCTGATTGGCCATACCACCTGGACAGAGAAAGCTGGCCTAAACCAAGGCTTCTGTGGGTACCGTTCTTGCCAGAGCCTCACTTCGTCCGAAGCTACACCCGCTAAGAACACTCCCTGTCGAGAATACGACCAAGCCTGCACAAAATCTTAGCATGGACTTTGACACAGAGCGAGGCGGTTTTAGGCCTACCATTTTTGCTCCGACACATCGTGCTATCGGTTGTGTAAAGATGAGGAGAATATAATCGGCATGGAAAGGCACACCTTGCGTGAAGACAACGCGGTACGTTTGTAGATCTAGATCCATGTAGGCTATGTAAATCTTGCGGTATGCGTGCCAAAGGACTATATGGTCATCGCGAGAGAATGCAAACAAAGCCTTGCTCTCGGGAATGGGTGGCCATTGACGAAGGACGCCGGGAGTTTGACCACTGTCGAAAAGAGTAATTCCGGCCAATGTCTGACAAATCAAAGAAGGCTCTTCTGTATCAGAGAGTGTCTTAACCCTGATACGACTCTTCAGATCAGCGCGCGAATCGAAGTATAGATACTGACAAGAACCATCCTCCGAGTGAATATTTCCATGTAACCCGTTGGGAGACGACGTCAATAACACTGCTCGAGGAACTAAGACGTGAACCACAAAATGACGTGGATGGCTGATGGCTCACACAATTCCTCGGCGGGCGGATAGGATGATCGCCCTTTGACCTCTGGCAACAAACTCTACTGAAAGTCTCGTTGAGCTGATTGCAGGTATCGGGTTGTCCTCAGCTACCGTGAGGGGTGTGTCTACTCGGAAGTGAGAATGCGTCCCACATGCTCAAGAAAATACCTCACCAAAAAGGATACGGCCAGACAGTTCGTCCACTAGGCAGAACTGCCACATTATAACTGCACCGATTCTACGGTTATATTGATCGTAGCCTAAAGCTTGGATGGGTGCACCCAGATCAGAAACCATTCGATGACTCTGTACGAACGTCAGCTCATGTTACGAGATCCTGTCAGAAGTGCGACTTACTGTAGAGCGCTTGCGTATGCATACAACGTGAATTTCGCCAGAATCACACCCAACGAGCAAGGTTCCTGGTGCCTCAGGATGCCAGCAAATGCCTTCTATAGAGCCGACCTCCATGATTCTACGGCATGTTACAGTGCTGTCTTGAGAGCCAAGACTGACCACCGACAGCCATCCGTATGAGCCTATGGCAATTTCTCCATCGTTGCTAACGCTGACAAATTTGGGTCCACCAAATATGGTATACCAAGTCGATAGCTCTCTGTACCCAACCTTGGATACTGAGTGCGAGGTCGCCGTCATTGCGATGGATGTCGAAAGAAAGAGGATAAGCGTCAATAACAATCGCACCTTGACGAAGGGAATTGCGAGACAAAGAAAACTCATCCTAGTGGTTAGATCACTAGACACATGTTTTTCACGTTTCCCTTTATCGTGGCGCTAAGGCAAAGGAGATCCTGGTAGTCCTATTTATCGCGACAGTGTGGAAAGGAATCTCGAGAGCAAAAAATCACGTACGTAGTGGCATTCCTGAGGTCAGGAAAATACGGGATGCAACCATCTGTGGCGGGCTGCCTGAGTGGCCTTTACGCAGGCCACCGCTACCTATTGACCGAGGTCCATCAGTAATACTAGAAGCTATACACACAGGATAGTCAGTATTTCTGCTAGCAAGACAAATCCAACACTATTCGTTGACTCTGCGCACGAATACAGGGAAGCGATGTCGCTGCGAGTAAGATCTTAGAAAAGCGACCAGGCGTCGGTGAGTGCAGCTTTTTGTGCGGTGAATCCGATCTAACAGGCAGCGTAAGGCAAAAAAAAGCACAGCGTTCCGAAAGAATAGACCGTCGCCGCCGTAGCGGAGTCGCGCTGGGCAACCATTCCGCCGTCGTACAGCGTGAACGAAGTTCGAGCACGAGTATTGAAGCTGAAGGCGGGCGGCTAAGCGAACCGCCGTTCATTTTTTTTTTCACGATCACGTGATCTGGAACTTCCCGTTCCATGACCCGGGGTCCCGAATCAAGGATGTTCCGTAACTCATCTGGGATTCTTGGCTTGAGGACCAGTTAGTCTTGAAGCCACGCTGAATACTGCTCTCTTCGGGGAAGCAGTGAGGCGTGGTCGAATGAGACAACTGCGCCAAGAGGCAAAGCTACATCGACCATACCTCAAGACTTGAACTATTTCTCGTCGTCTCCTCTCAAGCTCTCACTTCTAGACTGCACGGCGTCCGACTCCTTGATGTATGCATGCTGCGACGTAAATGTTGTTGCTCGCTTCTTGGTACCTTCGCTGCTACAAATTCTGTCGCCATCTCATTCTCATCACTGAGAATAGGCGAAGAAACTAGAGCTTGTCAAGTCTACTGTCGTTGATTTATAAGACGTCGTTTACGGTTTCTTGGCTCGAGAAGAGTATAGGGCTTGGCGTAATTATCTGCACAGGAGCCAACCTCATGCAATTCTCCTACAGGTGCAAGCACGATCAAGATCTTTGTCCATCGAAGACCGACTTCAGGCCGATATGAAGATTGAGCGCTTTCGACGAGATATCGTCAATCGCATTTGCGAGGACCAGCTGCTGGAGATCCAACGGCGATATGGTACGCAGGTCTGCCACACCGAAGATTGCTTGAATACGCTTGTGACGTTGGACAACACAAACCTTGTACGTTCACATGTCATGATCACTATCCGCGAGCGTAGCTTAGCACTGCGACACACTCTATAGATCGCTATCAACTCAAATAGGATTGCGTCTGTGTCTACGTATGCCCAATAACATGTTCGGCTAGGACCGCAAATCTCCCCACCAGCCGTACGGTGAAGGATCGCGACATCATCCGCGCATGGTGGGACGACGCGCGCGGCTGGCTTAGTGCCGTGCGTACTGTACCTTTGTCCCTGCTTCATTGTTTTTGAACTGTATCCCCCCCTATATATAGGGTGGTGCGCTCGTTGCGACTGCGCGCTCTATTGTGTCCCACACGTCCGAGGCCGTCTTCATGCCTCGTTCAACACGGTGGGGACAGCTCTCTCATAGACGCGGACCCCGTCTCGATACGTTTTAGCTAACTCAACAGGTCATCCTCATTGTATCGTGCCACCACGCTGCCATGACGGATAGCCTGCATGCAAACACATGTTACGAAGCGTATGCCACTCCATTATACCTGCCCAGCAAGCCAGAACTTCAAATCTGCATGTGGCGCCTGGCAAGCCAGCGACAAGTCTGGTAAGAGTGCTACGCCGAGGCGTTTCTGCCCCTCCCAGACGACTCGCTTGGGCCCCCCGCAGCCGCGCACAGAAAGTGAGGACGCCGCGAACGTGTCGCGCCGCGACAAGACGCCCAATCCGCTCATCGACGTGCTTGACGACACGATGCGCATCGACGAGGAGGGGGAAGACACGAGCAGGATTGGGCTGGGGACAGTTGGGCAGACGACGCTGCACAATATATGCGGGCGGAGTAGCTGGATTGTGCGAGCTTGAGGGTCACAGTAGTGCGTAGATGGGCTCTCGTGTTGCATATACGATCTTGCTATGATCATTGTGGATTCTCCAGTGCCCCTTGCTCGCTACTCGCCGCCTCTTGGTTCTTTCACGTTGGACGGCGACGGTGGCAGCCACGGCATCACCGCGCGCCGACCGTGACATTCAGGAACGCTCGGTCCCTCGCCGTCATCTCTGTCGCCTTGGTGCATTTCGAAGACCGCTGTGGACGTCCTGTCATCGCTGAATGTGCTCCTATTCCTCATGCAGTGCCACCCGATCCTTAGCCTTCTAGACTGACAAGTGCCACTCAGAGGAGAAACTATTGGTAAGCCGATGCCTCGTTGTCTCATTCGTCCTATTTAATTGGACTACGCAGACCATCCGTTTTGCACCTCCACCGCGTCGTTTCAGTCTCTCTGCGATATGCCCCCTCGTCATCCTAGGATATCCTCCATCACGCCAGCACGGCTCGCTTCTCTCGACGCCGAGCAACACCCCGTGCGCTACATTATTGTGGATGCACTGATCCAAGTCATGCTGCTGGCTGAGAGACCTTGGGCTCACTATTATCCTTTCCTGACTACTTGGTGCCAGATCATGTCGCAAAGCTGTCTCGACTCAACTGTCAACATCTCCGAGCCCGCCCAAGTAGGTATCATGATTCTTGATCATAGTGACTGCACTGACTCGAAATTCATAGATGTACTTGACCAGGATCATCGGCTGCATAACAATGGTTGGTGTTGGTCTTCAGAAAGCCAGCACAGAGTGCCGTGTGGAGCTCGGGAATTTCAAGATAGAAATTCGTCGTCTTTGTGAAATCCAGCTCACCCGACTTGATATGTTTGCGTATAAGGACTACGCGGACAGGTTTGCAGAGCTGTTGAGCCTCTTTGTGTATCTTACTGCGCCAGAATCGTGAGTTTTGTCGCGGAACCAAGCAAGCACGTCTGATACGCTTCATAACAGACCTTCTCTTTGTGCCATCCGCGGCACGGTTTCGCGCCTAGGCCTGGAAATCTGCCACAGGATTTCTGATATAACCCACCTCCGGTGTATCCCCGTGGCCATGAATTTAGCTTTCTGCCCGGCGACCCAGGCACAGATTTCGCTATATTTTCAGAATTGTCCACCGTCCACTATTCTGCGTTTATCCTCCGTACTCTTCAAGGAGTTGGAAGACGAATTCACGCACAGCATATCCCTCCTTCTCCAGCTTTATCTCAGAGGCCGTCAACACTCGATTACCCTAAAACTTAAACAGCGTGTTCTTTACTGCCTCACGGCTTATGCTGCAAAGCTTTACTGTCGTATCTGCGGAGATCCTGAAGATCAAACCGGCTCGGAAGTCATTTCAAGCACTGTTATCACGATCTGGTATGCTCTGATCCTCCTGCGCCGAATCTCGCTGATATCTTGATAGCCGCCTTCTTGGCTCGTGCACACGACGAGAGATCACTGCGCTATTCAAGAGCTCGTCACGCTGTAGGAAGGCACTCGAACTAGTATCTGTAACGCTTTTCGCCTGCGTACAAGATCCATTCTTCCCTGGGGCCATGAGTGAGTAATCTTGTCGTCGACATGTAGTCTGCTGACATCTGCTCAAGGCGTAGTAGAATGTGTTCATACGCTCTCCCAAGGGCTTATGCTCCTTCCACATATGGACCCTATGCACGATTTGATGACTAGGACCATAGTCACTGTTTGGGTACCTCTTTTAGGATCCCATGGTGTTCTATCCCCGAGTTTATCATTCCATGACTGGTTGTCTGACAACCTGATTGACGTCGACGGGTATGTCCCGTTGTCGGACTTATGGAGGAGGAACGGGAAGACTATTCGGCAATTAGGATGTCACTCGATAGGATGCTTGTGCTCCGGGATGAGACCTGTGCATAAGCTGCGGGTGTGCACTGGCTGCTATCAAGCTTACTATTGTACGAAACGCTGCCAGAAGAAGTACGTCTCAACTTTCCACAGCTAAGAGCAGTTGATCACATTTCTTTATCAGCGACTGGAAGCGTCACAAGAACACATGCAACATGGGCAGCTGATTAGCTGAATCCGAACGTCGCTATGACGTGTCTGGGCCTCTACGCATCTCTACGGCTGTACTTTTGTCACTTCTTCTTTTGCTTTGAGCTAGTTTCTCTGTTGACTTGCGTATATAGCGTGCGCTGTCTGTATCACTTTATTCGGATAATACCTACTCTTGCATATCGCCATGTCCTCGAATGCCACAGGTAGCGATTTTAGTTAGAGGAACCGGCGTCCCTTATGCCAGCAAGCCTGCGCCGCCGCCACCACCGAGCCTATCCAAGCACTGGTTGCTAAACGTTGAACGTTGATGTCCAGTCACTCCATCCGTTAGGAACCGCCCATAACCCGCCTGAGCCGCGATTCCAACGGACGGCGCACTGGCACGGCTGGAGACGGCACATTTCAGTCGCCCTTGCCCCTGCGTGAACCCGCTCTCGTTTGCCTCTCTGTCCACCTATACGAGATTGCAGTAACAAGTCGCCCCATCCGCTCATAGATTCGCCGCGCGCTTGGCAACCCTCTAGTCGGGTTAGGGTGAGCTCGCGCGGCTCAAGGCTATTTGGCATTATTTACCTCGGTTGTAGCCGACTCTGGGCATTGCTAGCGGACGCAGTTTTGACTGGGAACGTCAACTATCTGTGCTCGCTACCCCTGTCCACTCATGTCTACTGAAATCAGCTTCAGTAGTCTCTACTCACGGTCCTCATTCTTCGCTGCCCGAGGTCCGTCTCCATATTTTGAGCTGAATCGCGTGTCATGCATCGAGCGTCGTTTCGACTTACGGAAATGAGCGTAAAGAATGTGGAAGCAACCACAGTATCGTTGCCCAAGGCTCTGGACTCATCGCATCCAGAATAGCGCAATTAATTGCATTGTGAGTATAATTCAGCTTGTGACACACACAGACATGGACTTACGCTTGCCGCAGGTACCCAGCATATCACGCTCTCTGTACTTCTATCATATAACGTGGGGTGCGGACAAATCGTTTGCCTAGCAACCAGTGGGCTCTGTGGCCATTGCTCGAAGGTTATGCGTGTGCTGCCTATTGAGCAGCCAAGCATTGCGTCAACTCCTAGCGTCGTGTAGGCTTTCGCACGGTTGTATACTACCTCGGTTCTTCCGCTGAGTCTCGGAGTCGGTACGTTAGTCTCGCTCGACTGCGCTGAACAGGCCTTTGGCAACATCAAGCGAGGCAAACGAAATACCATCGCGCTCCTGAAGGTCGCTCAGCATGCTAACTTTTTCCAAGCGCGTACATGAATTGTGGACGGCCCGCGGCCTCAACGTCACGTACATGTTTATCCTGTGAGTGACGTACTATGTAACAAGTATAACATTCACCAGGCGCGAAAGGCACAGTGTCCAGAAGCCATACATTTGTCGGGGAACTTCAATGTGCTCCTCCTCGTCTCTGAAAGTGCGACGACCGTGTCCTCCGGGGCCACGTTCAGCATTGGAACCCCTTCACATAACAGAAAGACTTGCGTCACGAAGTTCCTAGGCAAGAGCGGAGGTAATGGTTCATCAGTCTATGTCGTTTCCTCATTCTGGCCCATTGTCGTGTTGTTTGTGCACGTGATTTTGACCGGCCCTGGAATCATGGACTGCGCGAGGGCGCAGAGACAAAGACTGAAGATCTTCTTTGTCTCAGTCTTTGTCGCTTCCATAAGTCTCTCGTCATGTATACCAACGTCGAAGACATAGTTCTTTCCTCCGTCCCCCTGGAAGATGAAAGCGGTATCAGTGTGCTCAGCTTCAACGGGAGCGGAGCATTGGCTGTAGGTTCCGGGGCTGGTAACTTATTCATCATCGACAGAGACGACTACTCCCGGATCCGCAAAATCGCAACATATCGCTCTATCGAGAGTATCGTCTGGCATCCTTCAATCGATGCCGTCTTTGTTTGCTACAATAGCGGCGCAATCTGTCTACAATACGTTCGTCGATCGGTATGTTCTCATATATTTGCATTGCCGCGCAATGAGCAGCAATTCATAGACTTATACATTCTAGGAATGCCGTGTAATTGCCGCGCTTATGGGGCCTGCTTTTTCTCTGAGCTACGATGAATTTAATTGGAGGATAGGGGTTGTCGTGGAGGATCGTCTCATCTTGGTGGACGAATTAACTGGCAACGTGCAGCCAGGTATGTCTTGTTTTATTCGTTGTCGCAAACTATGAGAACACTGCATGCAGGGTATTCACTCCGATTGTCTGATACTGGGTCAAGCATCGGGTCCTCGAACCAGATTTCGGTTCGCTTCATGCGTCGAGGACAATGGGCTGTCTGTCTATCGGCTCATAAAGGCATTATGTGAGGAGGTCTAAGGCTTCGAATTATCCATCGATTGACGTCTATTTAGGATCATAGATCTCCGCATAGAACGAATCCTTTGGCAATGTGCATCAGGAAAATGGATCTTGTAAGCAGCTCTCCTCAGCTCATCAACGTAGACACTGATAACAGATTCTTAGGGTGGAAGATAGCACAAACGATACGATGTCTCTGCTTTGTCAGCGCGCTGAAGGACTATCTCGCTATACATTGGGACACCCGCCACGTTTTATCCGCCATTATGAATGGGTCCCTAGCTTTCGCATGCTATTCGCAAGGGCTGAAGGTCGTCAACTTGTGTTCTGGCATCTTTTTATAAGGAGGCGATTGGCCATCACGAAGTCTGCTAACCATCGTGCTTCTGTGACGCTGGATGAAGGTGTGTCGGTCGCCTACTCATGATCTATCATCTACGACCACTCAAACGATCCCTAGTCCATGCGTTTGGAGCACCAATGGTAAGGCATTAGCTATAGTCATCTACAATCCATGCTTACTGCCCATAGGCCTATTGGCAAGAGACAGCACGATGTCGTGTCGCGGTAGCAAGTACGTCTGGCGTTCACATTTGGACGGAGAGTTCGACCGAGTTATCGGCCGGACAAGCTCTCACCGCTATGCTAGATGTGAGATAGTACCGCATATATGATAAACTCCTACAATTGACTGACAGTCCCCACCAGATTTTATGCGGTATTTGCGTCTCGTGCCTAGCATTCCTGGTCCTCTTTTCCTTTTCAGGCGAACGTATTGTAGCGGTGCTCCAATGGGCACTTGCACTTGACGATCCTTCTTCGTGAGCGAGACGGGAAATGTGCTAGACTGGATCAGACGTTGAGGCAGGCTCCTACGGTGTCCTTCATCCTACATTCGAGTTTATCACTATTTCAATGCTTTACCATCCTGTCTTCCAGTCGCACATATATGTGATACGGTGTCTAGTAAGCTACTTCACTTACTTTCGCCCATCCTAGCCATCTGGTGACTCTTTGAGCTCAAATTTGCGGTCAGTGGACGATAGGAGCCCGAGATCTAAGCCTTGTGTTATTTGTTTGCTTGTGACCGCCCATTCATGTTGAGCGGATTCCGGATGGAACGAGCGCACGCGTTAAACACACGTGCTGAGTGCGCTTGGGCGCGAGGGGGGGCGGCCGTCGTTGATGGCGTTTGCGCGAACCTCGACATGTTCAATACTCTGACTGGTTACTTTCAAATAAAGCGGGAGACAGTGGCAAGGATATCGAAGTATGTGTTGGCAGGTTATTTTGTGATACAGCATATTGCCCGCCGCCTGGACGACGTCCGAACGAGGTCTGCGCAGATGCAGACGGCTCGTGAAAAGTACGTCGCACCGTCATCGACTGTACTTCTGAAAGACTGAACTACACCAGCCTTAGGGGGTGGTTTGATCAAAACTTACAAGATGCGCTGGTTGCCACTATAGCATTGTTGCCGAGGTTAGCGACACACATCCTCGACAGTAAGGATGTCGAAAGTGTCACACAAGAATTGCACTATCAACCGAAAGCGTCGGGAGACCATCAAGAGAAGCAGACTCTAAGACACGCAGTAGCCATCTCTATCGTTCCAAACACAGAAGTTCAGCAGCCACTATCGACGACCTGCGGTGCTGGGCTGGGTATCTCTGTTGTCTCGTGTCCCTCGGAAGCCGAAGATGGTGCACCCCCCTTAAACCTCCCAGCAGATTCCGTAAGCATGGTTGAATCTTCATCTATTTACCTGACACATTCTTCGCCGAAGACCATTTCTTTGAACGCTCCCAATCAAACAATGACGGGTTCACCCAAATTGAACTTAGGGACGGAATTGCCTATTTCATCTGCTGCGAACAGCTCTGCTATCAGTCATCGCGATGTAATGGTGCGTATCATTATTAGAAACTGGGTCCTGGTATTCATTTGCACTGCAGTCTGCGCATACGCGAGCCCCGTCGCCTCCATCCCTGTGGACCCGAAGTCAAGCCGAACTCTGTTAGCATTTAAAACGATCATTGCTTAAAAAACCACTTACACCAAACTATCTGTTCTAGTGTTCACGCAGACGTTCACGATGATTTATTCCACAACCCTTCTCACTCTCTTTACACATATACAACTGAGCATCATCGGACGCTCAAAGTATATCCAAACTGTTCTTCAATACGCTCAGGAGGAGAATGAGCGGGAGAGAGGGCAGGAGAGCTTGTCGATGCTGTCCCTATTGCTGAACAGCGGACTTGCGAACCAGAACCTTGATTCTGATCTACAAGCCATCGCGCCTATAAATGAAGAAAACGAACGCAAATATCTCGCATTAAGCTGTTGGACACTCATGTCTGGTTGGAAAGATGTTCAGGAAAGAGTGAAGAGGGCGGTCGAGGAGGTATTCGATGGGTCTGTTTTTCGCACAGCTTCAGCAGCTAATAACGCTGATCATGAACAACAGGGTGTCATTGAGTACGGAGCTCTCTGTTACAGATTTACATCGTCTTATAAGCGGTGTACGACGGCGAATAGAGTTCGAAGAGGGCACTGAAAGAAGGATGCAGTACGTGACCTCGCTGCCTTGAACGTTAGCTATGATGACCAACTGCCTCCACAGCTTCGTCTCTACGCTATTACCACCCACAGAAGAGACCCTTCAGCAAACCCTAATGGAAGGCAGGATCTCCATTTACCTCGCCACACACCACGACCCCATCTTCATATCTCTCCTCTCCGAAACACGTGCTCACTTACACTCGGGCTCTTTTGGGATAGTTCTCGGTGCATGCTTCGATCATGCGACCGATGTCCTCTTTCATAGACTTAAGCAACACGTCTTGAATCACACCAGTGGCTGGGACAGCCCCTCGAGAATGCCACTTGGTCATGCGCAGGAGCCACGAATACACCTCGCGAGAATATTGCCTGAACGCGCGCGATGGAACAGCCTTGCGTTTGAGGAAATCATAAGCAAGCTTATTGAGGTGTGTGGGCACCCTGAGCTCATTTAACATCATTTCCACGTTTGCTTCTACTGACTGATGTTGCAGAAATTGGCTGGCACGAGGGAGGTGATAGCCTTCTCTGCTATTATCTTTTCGAATTATGATCATCTTTTTCGATAACGATGTGCATAATATTCGCTTATGACTAGCCGTCATCCACCGCTCACGTCTTTGGTTTATCAATAATCTGCAGGGCCGGTGAGAGAATGCACCTCATGGTATATTGACACTGTAGGTCTGGAACAGCGTATGACCGGTGGACGGACCGTGTGCATTGATGCTTTCGTCGTGTGCATATTCGTTCCCTCTTCATATCGCGCTTCGTTTCAGTATATCTTGGTTTTTTGGCTCCGTGTTGCCCAATGCTTACGCAGGACATTCAACTTGTAGTAACCGCACGTTAGGATCATCGCGTGTTCTACTGGTCTCTTAAGGGAACAAACCGTCGTAAGATGATACACCGTCTCCAAAAAAAGGATTCGCATCGTCCTTTGCTCTGTGCCCTTACTGCACATCGTGTCCTTCAATTCAATCCTGCGTGCCTCGAGGAAGCAGGGAACACATGCCTCAAATACTCGTGCGGTACTTCATGCGGCGGACACACCCTGAGCAGAATTAGTGAAAATTATGTTCAGCGCAACAGAAATAGAGTTGGGAGCGAAACGTGCAGAGAACAATATGCATCCCAGGATCTTCTTGCCAAAACCCGATTATTGAATGCGATGTGCACGATTTTTTTTCCCGCCGTCCATTGTCGGTATCTGATTATGTGCTATCAAGTCGGGTCACAATGCAAACTAGACACTAATAATGATAGCCTGTCCTAGCCTTACATGCAACACTCTCGAGACCAATACGAGCCGAGTGCCCACATCAGAGGGGCGATTATGGGTTTCAGTACGGTGCGTATGCCGACCGACGCCTTGGAGCGCTCCTAGACGCTCGGCAAGAGCCGAGAGACCGGAAATGTTATGGACGCGCTACGCGGCATTGCCATTGCCTGAATCCACATTCCACTCGATTCTCACTCTCATGCTAGGCCATCTTATGCCCCGTCATTTTCTCGTATCGTACTGGCAGGAGAATACCTCAACGACATGAATGACGTCCCGTACGGGAGAAGAATTGAATAACTTATACAGTCGTTACTATCGGGAAACCCGCGAAGGCCATTCGTACCGCACCCATACTCAGGATATCTCTTTCGCACCCAAGGGCATGATGACCAAACTCATCATTAGGTACAGAACTCCAGCTCAAATCTCGAGGGGCACGATTGGCGTCGTGTTGTTTGCTCGAGCATTGGTGAGCTCGTCTTCCATGCGGAACAGGAATCTGGCCACAAAGAGCGATAAGTTCCAACTACCAACCCTCAGCTGAAGAAAACTTACGTTCTCACCGCGCGTCTAGCCTTGTCAAAGTCACCTGCTCTCATGTTCGTGACAAAGAATTTGGAACCCGCTTTCATGACAAGAATGCTTCCTCGCCAGTCGACGCCCGGGCATACATGACTCAGGGCGACATTTACTGGCGCGTTGGGTTGATATTGCGCGACGACAATGAAGACCTCCCTTTTGCCACTCGCTGTAACCCCGATCGATACTCGGCATTCGCGATTCGCATACAGCGTATCAAGCACCGTTTCGTAGCAGGGGAATCGATAGACCCTGTCGTTCTCCTCTCTCGGAACGTCAGTCAAAACTTGAACTGACGATGAGTGTGTGGCTTCAGCAGAGTATAAGGTGCCGTTGATATATTGCGGTTTTGCCTGACCACAACGTCTCAGTTACGCGCGCGTTCTGAGAATGAGAAGCGAGTACCTTCTTTGCATCCGTAGGCGGGGCTTTGCGAATCTTGGGCATGGAGAAATGGTGGTTGGGAGGTAAGTGTTTACTTCCACGTGAACCCGGGGCAGCCTTTTTGTGCCCCGAGCCTCATGGCCTCGTGTGGTAGGGCACCCTTAAGAACAAAGGCCCTCCTAGCTCGCCCTCACTCTCCCTCTCCCTCTTTCACTGTGACCACAACCACTCGTTCACAATGTACCCCCACTGCAGCGTATGCTACTACGTATTTCCGCCCTATCCTCCCGAGGAAAGGGCCCCGATGGTGCTCCACTGTAGTGAGTGATAGCGTCTCAAATGCGCACGAATGATGGAGTCTCAGCGTACCCACAGGGCATATCGTTTGCCGTTACTGCTTAAAGCAGTGCAACAATAACTGTCCCATGAAATGTGTGCGAAACCCACCGGAGGAACCAATCACAAGGCAGAGCAGAGATGCCAGGAGGGACGTACGAGTGACATTCGATCACGCCTCTCAAGCCCTTACTCCCAACTTGATCAAGCTAGTCAATGAGTTGTGTTCCTGCTTCTACCTCTTTGTACGTCACTGACAATCGACCAGCGTTAATGACGAAAATCGCGCGGAAGAACGAAGACTCGAGGCAAAGGAAAAAAAGCTGCGAGACCTGAACAACATTCTCAGCATCAGGATCACCGCCCAACGGACCAGTATCCTGACTCACGAGGTGGAACTGGCCAACGTCATGTCCGAAGTCAAGCAGGTGCGAGCCAGAATCCAGGAAGCCTTCCTAGACTTGCAGAAGGAATCGGAGACTATCGAACAGCTTCGTCAGCTGCAACGCACTCTGCGAAGAGAGGTATGGTTCACATGTTAGCTATAACTCGTATTGATGTTGCGCCAACAGGACATGGAGAAACGTCAAGAAATTATGACGCGTCGCAAGAAGGAAGGTAGGTATACCGTCTAAGAATGACGACCGTACTGAAGGCGACATTTGTAGGCGTGATGCGTCGCGCGCTTGATCGAAATCTCGACCGGCGTGAGCGTGGACCATCGTCGTCTGCGGGTCCGGGGTCCACTGGTGAGATCACGAGGAGGGGTGGCACTTGATCAAGCGGATGCTTGATCGATGCGGATGCTATTAGAATATGTGTCATCGATACCATTGACCGCGCTTGACCTCAATCCACTATGTCGATTCTCCTCGTATGCATCCTGACGCTGAATGCACCTTTCCTCGACATTTCTGTTGTCATTTCTATACTCTTTCTTCTCCATTCGTCATACGACGACAGTGTTTCCCTTGTTTGCGCCTGTTCCTTAAGGGTGATATGCCTACTGTATGTGTGGCGAAGTACGTGACCGAGATAAACTTGGACTTCGTCGTCTGACGCTGCTCGCAGATTGTCGATTGAACTTTCTGGTGTCTCGTAGAACCCACTTACAAACTGCCGAGTTGGCACACGGACTCCTGTCTTACTCGTTCTCCGTCGCCTTTGTCATGCGGACCCGGTGGCGTGGGTATTGTCTCGTCGCTGTTGACATAGAAACCTGTGAGAACTGGTTCTTTATGTGACGTGATTAGTTTTCTCTAAAACCCTCGTTTCTTTACAGCAGAACATAGAATCCCCAATGTCATTTCTCCCGGTGCATTAGAGGACTGTTATTCAAGCGACAGCGGTAGGTAGCAGTTTGCCTACAAGCGATCGCATCTGAACCTATTGCTTTACAAGGACACGTTTATCATCATGGTTCTCATGATAGATTGTGGCAACACCATGACACAGAGCTAACGACTCGTGCACTAAGACCGCCAATCTCTATCTCCACACTTGATCATCAAGCCTCGCTGCTCCTTCTGAACGCTTCTGTAGATGCTGCACAACTCACGGAGCGACAAAGGTATTCTCCTATCTTACTTCGTTTTCTCGTAGTCTCCTCTCCATACGTCTTATCGCTGGGTGGCGGTTTCATGCGGACCCAGACCATCAGCTTGGCGCCTGCGCCCGCTCTCCCGGCCGTTGTGTCTGAGATGCGACCCGTCCATGGCGCACGGTTCTATCCTGTTGTGACGGGATTCCTAGCAGACATTCCTCAAAGACGCATGCAGATACGCTCCCTTGAAAGAGGTCCCTGTAAATACTGTAATGAGCGTTTTCGTTGACAACATCTACATATCGATAGAACGTTATCATCTATTGCCACCCATTAGCCCCAGGATATTTCACTCAAGATACGGACATCTCTCATACTCTTGCTTGCGACTTGTTGTTGAAGATGTTATGGGTTATTTGGTCATTGTTAGGATGACAGGACCAGGGACTGCCTCTTGTGGAAATCACATGTGACTGAGCGACATCTATCGGCGCATCATGATTCGCCTCAAGCATGCGCACTTCATTCTGCGACACAAACATAGCAGACCCTGACTTTGCACTTTCACGCCTTTGGACGGTACAGAAACCCAGATCTTCCCAGACTGAAAGTATGTCTAGGATTGTAGATCCTCATGTATTCAGTCAATCTTATATATCATCTCCGCGGACTCAATGAACTATTACAGCCGGAAAGTTAGGTTCCGTTGCGTTTGCCCGTGCAGCTTGTATGATGGGTTTTACGCGTTCAAGGAATCTAGATCTCTTCTGTGAGAGAGACGAAGTCGCGACAGAAACCGACTCACTTTCGAACAGCCTCTAGCGCCCCTTCGTGATCGCCAGTAGAGCTAATGTTCGTAACAAGCACATAAAATCCCATTTTCATCACCGCCAATGTCCCTCTCCATTCAAGATCTTGATCCGGAAAGTGTGCCTCTACCGCAGGGGCGATTCGGTCAGCAGCGTCGTAATCCGCAAAAATCAGATACGAATGAGGCCCCGACTCCACAACGCATTCCTGTATCACGCGTCTCGAATCCATAACAGATTCAAGACAAGGAAAGCGTTTGATCTCGATGGTCTCTCTCTCGGGCATTTCTGTGAGTACATGGCAGCCTTCCACCGTTTCGCTCGATGTCTTGAATATCAAGCCTCTGATATATTTAGGCTTGGTCTAGAGGCAAAGCCGTGTTAGCAAGGAAAAACACAGGAGATAACCTCGCGGGCTACCTTAGGGGTACCAATAGGGATTCGTTTACGATGGGGAGCCATGGTAAGTAGCGGTTGGAGTGCGATTTCTTTGTTTCCTTTGTTCGCATGGGGAACGTCTTAAGCGGAGACGAAGCGGAGACAGTATGATTCAGTCGCCGCCAACAAGGATAATCGCTCGCATCGTCGCTGCGCCATATCCTATTACCACTTCCACCATGGCAAACAAACTCGACGAGATGAAGGAGGGCCTAACTGCTGTGTATCGCGTGCGTATCAACCTTTTCATTGTCTGGGCGATATTGACACGCTCTCAGGAATATGAGAAAGCGGTTCAGGTGCGCAGGCCCCGACGTCACGGTAGAACTTCTTCTGACCATCTTTATAATGTAGGCCGAAGCTGTGAGATACGTTCTGCATAACACCCTGGTACACCCATCTCATATGAGAAGGCTTTGAAAGAGCAGGTTTCCGCGCTCCGAGACGAACTAGCGAGAGCGAAAAATGAGCAGGCGCGGGCGCAAAAGGTCATGATAGGTTCTATTCTTTATCACGCCTTACTGAATCTCCATTGCAGTCAGAACAGGTATCAAGGATACCAATTATTTGAGCGTCGCTGATTGGAAATTAGCTCACTCATGAAGAACTGATGGCCTGTCTACGAAAGATGAGGGAGATGGAAAGAGTTGTGGAAGAGACTCTTGAGGCATGAAATCGTGGCCGATTCTCCTGATTTACACTGATATTCTGTCTCCTGCTGTTTTACATTTTAGAGCACGACGGCGATGAATGCAGGTGTACTCGAGAAAGCTCAACTGGAGCGCGAGGTCGGTTGAGTAGTTGGGTTGGATACTACAAGTGAATCTGATTATGCGACAGGACCTCATGGACGATATAACATGTAACGAATGTCAAGAGAGACCTGGGCATTATGCGTGAGTCAACAAATACGCTCGTTTCTTCACCTCTCACACAGCACAGGCTCGAGTGTGGACACAGCTTTTGCTTCCGCTGTCTCGATCACAAACTCGGTCGCATCCTCAAAGAGTTCGACGACGCTAATGGAGACCTGGTTCCTTCCACAACATTCCGTGACCAAGCAGCGCAGATACTCGATCTCTTGGGCAAGGACCGTATGACACAGCTGCCGTCCAACGTAAGTTCTGTGATCATGAAGGTCTTCGTATGGTTGTGCCTCGAGTCGCCTACGTATACCTGTGCCACGTGCAACGCCATCCTCTCTAGACCCCCAGTCCGCTGCATGAAACTTCGCAGTGTATCGAACCGACTGAGAGACACGCTCGATTCGGGTCCAAACCAACGTGAATCCGATCTGCCCGACCCCGGTCCCGAACATTGGGAGAAGTATTTTCCGCAGTTTTCAATAATACGAGCTCTTTTTCGGTAAGCAGACGTGTATGGTTCGACAGGCTTCTCAGATTTTTAACATGTGCGCTAGCTACAAGGATGTCTGAATACTTTCCGGATGCCCGAAGACGAAAGCGTGGTTGAGGACAGCTTGAAGGAATATGTACGATACGCTATCTTCCTTGCGTCGTCTGCTGGCTCGAACGACGGATGTGTGTGTCATGGTAGTATGCAGATGATGTATAGTCGATCTCTTACAGCTTGGCACGGCCATTATGCTTTCGTTAGCGTCTGTTCGATAATACTGTGACTACCAGATTCTATGCGCTGATCCTCATCTTGAACGGTTATATGCATATCGCTCTACTGTCTCGCCCTTCATCATCTGCTCGCATTTTCGACTGGCGGTATTTCTTTCTGGCATTATTATACCGTCTGAATGCCATGGCATAGTCTTGGACGAATCTTTCTGTTTGTTCTTGGATTTTTGGACACTGATTGGTTGACGCCACGACATGTTGCCACGTGGCTTACCATTGTTGATCGCAACTCAACGACTCGCACTGTCGCCACTGAGATCCTATGCGGACGACGTCGAGTCCGCTTGACATCAGGTACGCCTCAGAAATATTTTATATTGGACATAGGAATAATGCTTCTCGTAGAATATGAAGGAAACCATGCCCTTCACTGTATTCGTCCATGGCGTTAGTCAAAGGGGTACAATAGCTGTCGGTACGTTGCGGTCATTGACCAGCCACCGTTAATAGCCACTCATCGCATTCAATATGTATTTCGAACTCAGTGGTTTGCTCTTTCTGGACTATTGCGGACGTTCTACAACATCTCTATGATCGTGGCTATATTGGCTGTCCTGATCAAGAATACGGTCTGATCTACAGCGATTGCACTAGGTGGAAGCCACTGACAAGCGACTTGACAATTGGGGAGCTTCAAATCAGTGACTTGTCTATATTTCAGTATCGTTATCGAGTTCGAGGAGGGTCTGCACGGAATCCGAACGATTACCAGCGTGGTAGACCGGAAGATCAAGAACGTGAACGCCTTCGTCAATCGCAATACAATGAACGTGGCCAGCCTATAGGTCAGTGTACATGTACTCATGGGAACAATGCATGTCTGCTCAAATTGATATGATAAAGCTCTTCAAGTCGGCATCGAGGATAATGGCGATTTTCAAGTCGATCAATCAGTACCCATGGACATCGATACTCCAGTCGCTTCATCTGCCTCTGCTTCCTACTTCGATCACGACGCTATTCCAACAGGGATACAGAGACTGCCGGTTCCAGACGAACTGCAAGAGATCGAAACCATACACCATGTCATCTTACAGAAAGCTACAACCCTCTCGTCGGAACAGCGCTTAATCTTCAAGAGGCCTCCGCAGGAAGCAGAACCTTTCGCGGATCTTGACAACATTGTTCATTCTCATCCCAACATCGGCCCATACGCACTTAAGCCCCGTGAAACTTCCAACTGGCCTCTCTTGGACTACGAGACATGGCTACACGCTACACTTGCCCAACTGTCGAGCCTGGGTCCTTTTCAGGATCCACAGATTAGATCAGCCCTAGAATCTGCTATTTCCGCCACAAACAAGGAACTCGACCGGTTGGATGTCATTAAAGCGATAGAGTGGGATCGTCAACGGTGCGGAGAAGTAATGGTACCTGACATAGGCGCAGCACCATACGTAGACAACAGTCAGTATATCACCATCTCCAGAGCCCACAATTGACTCGTTTCATACTGCTCTAGGACGCTATTTTACCAGGACATATGAGGTTTGGACTCGGACCGTCCTGGTCGCGCATATCGTAGCCGTCGCTATGCATCTGCTGTTCAACCTGCCGCGACGCGCAACGAAGGTCTTGATCGCCGGTTTACGGGCCATGTGTCGTGTCTCCATGATCAGGGATCGTTCGGACGTGTCACATGAGGATGTTCAGCGGGCTCTAAAAGAGATACCTATTGATCCAAGAACAATGGTTCGCAACCTGGATCTTGACCCAATCACCCACGCACAGGTATCCTGCACCTCCTGCTTCGCTCTCTACCAAAGTGCGGATGCGCCTGCATTGTGTTCAGAGCAAGCGACCCCGAACAGCCCAGTTTGCCAGCATCCTCTGTATCGCAAACGTACCATCCGAGGAAGTGAGCATAACGTACCTGAACGGACCTATTTATGTCAAGACATGAAGGCTTGGCTAGGACGTCTAATATCACGCCCCGGGGTGGAGGATATGATGGACACGGCTCATATCTCACGCTCTCAGCCACAAGGAGAGATGAGCGATATATGGGACGCACCTGTACTATTCACAATACCTGATCCTACAATTGAAGGCGCGGCGTTTGTTAACCCACCTCCCCAAGTGCATCCTAATGCTCCCGAAGGACGCTACGTCTTTAGTCTGATGGTCGATGGTTTTAACCCGTATCAAGCCAAAGAGGCTAAGCAAAATGTCACGGTGACAGCTATATACATGGCCTGCCTCAGCTTACCACCCGACCAACGCTTCCTTCCGGAGAATTTGTATCTCGTGGGTGTCGTTCCAGGCCCTGATAAACCGTCGAAGGAAGAGATGAATCATTCGCTTGCACTATTGGTCGAGGAGCTACTAGTCTTCTACAACTCCGGCGTTTGGTACATGCGAACTGCAAAATATCCGTCAGGCCGCCTAATACGATGCGTGTTAGGCCCAGTCGTTGCTGATCTCCCAGCCGCTCGACAAACTTCGGGATTCACGGGTCATGGTCACACGCTGTTCTGCAGTTGCTGTTTCCTTACCTCCGACGACATAGAGAACATAGACCTCGACACGTGGATCCCGCGCGTCTGGCGTGATCAGAAAATCCATTCAGAGCGATGGTTGAATGCCACATCGGAGCAAGAACGCAATAAGATATACGATACTCATGGAATCCGCTGGTCAGCATTGCATAAGCTTTCGTACTGGGATCCCGTTATCTTTACAGTGGATGAGTCGGTTCATGTCCACTATCTCGGACTATTACAGAACCACTGCCGATATACGCTTGGTATGGACTGGGAGATTGCAGACGGAGATGGCCAATTTGCTCCGGAACGTACCACCTTCGCAGTGCCGTCACAAGCCAAGTTGACTGAGGCATGGTTTTATCTGCATTCTGGAGACGAACCACACCTTCGAAGCTGTACACCCGGTGTCCTTTGGCATATGTGCCTCAAAGTTGATTTAAGACGATCTCGCCCACAGAAAGAGTTCCTGATCGGGAAGCTGCTCGAATGGGTGGGTCCTCATTTATATCTTATATCAGAAATGCTTATCACTTCCATCAGCGGAATGGACCATCGTATAATCTACCAGAGGATCTACGGAGACCCGTGCTCGCCTTCGCTGAAGCACAGCGAGTGGCCGCCGCTGAAGCTGCTGCGTCCTCAAGTGCTGCTGCCTCAAGCGCCAACACAGGCGCTGAAGAAGGCTCTAGCACTCCCAAAGGTCCTGCATCGACTGAGAGTGCCGCGACTCCAGAGGATATAGCAAGTGCGGAGGCTTGCCTTGCCAAAGGGCCCACAGTCAGTTCTCTTGCCAGGCGTCGGCTAGATGTATTACGTGCATTATGTGATCAACGACGACTTGATACGAAAGGTAAGAAGCAAACGCTGGCTGAAAGACTGATTACTTGGGTGCGTCTTCACACGCTCTTTTGTGTCACTGCTGAAGCTACAAGATATTTAGAGAAATGACCAACCTGCTGGAGTCATGTCTCAAGTGATTTCCGATCTGATATCCGGTACACGGGCAACAAAGCAAAAGACGTCCTCAGTAGTCCTGGGTCGAGCCACTCTAGCTGCTCTCTCTGAAGACATGTCTAAGACCGTATTACCTTCTTGGATCAATCCCGCTCCTCGGAATGTCGGATCCAAGCAGCGCGGAAAGTTAAGTGCTGATCAGTGGCGCACTCTCTGTTCAATCCATCTTCCGATCACGCTAATACGGCTGTGGTCATTGGAAAAGAGCACAACCCCGAATGCCGAACAAAACGAGACCGCAGATGAGCAAAGCACTGGGGAGGAACAGCGACAAGAACCTGAACGAAAACAAGAGATCTTGAACAATTTCATGGACCTAGTGACGGCAGTGGAGATCGCTGGGATGCTGACCATCACGCCTGCTCACATAACCTCATACCGCACGTCGATTCTGCGTTATCTCGAAGGATACAAGAGGCTGTACAAGGAGGCCACATTCAAGCCAAACCACCACTTCGCCGTACATTTTGCCGACATCTTTCTGCCTCATTTTGGTCCTTTGCATGCTATTCGTGCTTTTCATGCGGAACGCAATAACTTCATGCTTCAGATGGAAAACACCAATATGAAATTTGGTATGTTTCAATCGGTCGTGGCGAATGTATACTGACGACACCTCAGGGGAACTGGAGCTTACCTACATGACCCATACCTGCCGCGCAGCCAATATGAAATATTTGGTCAAGGACGAACAAGTATACACTGCCGCTCAGGAAATGATCGATGCTTACGACGAAGTTCGGTTTGAAGACCGTCGGGGGACCAGAATGCGGGAACAGTTCAGAGAACAGTATAGAGGCGTCGTTGTGACGAAAGACGACAAACTGACAATGCTGGAAGATGCCCATTTTCAGCTGCTCAGCCGTCTGTTACGTGAAGCACCACAGTCCAGTGACCCTGGACAGTCTGTTCGAATGGCGGTGACGTTACCACGGTTATCGGTACAAGGTGTTTCTTATCGGACGGCCAAGTCTTCGCACAAGGATTGCAACATCCTGTTCACCTCGGAACTGTCACACGAACGAGCTGGGCAAATCGAAGTGTTGTTCCGTCACACCAGGCTGTCTGAGTCTGGCACGCTCACGGAGTCTTTCATCGTTGTTCGACCATACTTGGAGCTTCCCGAGCAAGACATCGGGCACGATCCCTACAGGCGTTATCGATGGGCTGGAGGGCGTCTTTGTTATGATGAATTTGAGTCCGAGGCTATGATCATACGACCATCGCAGATTCTCTCTCATTTCGCCAAAACACCCATGAAGCTGAATAATCTGAGCAAATCGTGCATTCATGTTCTACCTCTCAACCGAGTGAGTTTGACGTTCGTTCCTACTGAAGGATTTGCTAACAACTAGATTTAGATGCTTCATATGCCTGACGCACCGTCTGCTGACGGCGCAGATGCTAGCACAGAAGCTACATAGTGCCCTTCAGCTGCCTCCATACCGATGTCTGCGTATGTGCGAAAGGCTTTCGTTACAATCTGTTTGCGGATAAGGACACATTTAGTTATTTAGAAAGCTCACATACACTGTCTAGCTACTACGAGGATCAGAATCAAAGATGATTCCTGATACCGTCTTCCAATACTTGCTTTCGGATCCGCCTGATATACCAAGCTTTCCAGATGTGTACCGGTACAAGCTCGAACGCCTCCCACGTTCCCAAGGGAGGCAGTTTTCGATGGTGAAGGCATGTGCTAGGCATGAATGTCATATATTCTTGTCTTCTGTGTCAGAAGCAAATATGAAGCACGTACATATGCTTATGAAGATTCGCCCAGGTGTAGAGCCGCTCGCGAGCAGCCTTGGAAGCACAGCCAGGATCAGGACAATGATACAGTTCATGATCGGGAGTATTCTTCAAGTGCTTTCTCTTAAAACGGTTAGCTTTCTTCCGTGTTCTCACTGTGTCGAAAGGATCCGTTGAAGCGCAATTGACGAGTTGAGGATCAGCGCTACGAGTCTCAGACCCGTGGACACTCGGTGAGAGCTCCCGCTGCAACTTGACTGAGAACCACGCATGCAACAACACGGCTTCCAATCCAAGTACGTCTTCAATGCCCTCGTTATGGAAATCTTCCGCTAGTTGCCAATTCTTGTGAAGCAGCGACAATGAGACAAAATCGGTCGCGATTTTGATGCAAGTGCCATTATTACTGACCTGGATGCTCTATGTTAAGTACGGTAGTATTATATAGACGAGGGCTTACTTGGTGTGCGCAGCCGACTGGGATGAAGATCGCTTGACCTTGCTTCTGCGTATGAATGTATGGTAGTACGCCTTCGTCATGGAAAAGTTTCCTCAGATCATGTTTCTCGAAGTAGTAGTTCTGCGAGTGGATAGGGCAAGGTGAAGAAGCATCCAGACCGTGTCTCTTACGGAGATATCTCCGTATGGCTTCCGTATCTTCTGCAGCAAATATAATCCACAGACTACCCTCACCAGATACATCCGCTACCATTATATTCACGGCGCTGCTCATGTCGAGATGAAGCTTAGTGGACCCCTGTCTCTTGAAGTCGTTTTCAGCGGGAGACTCTGGTATGTCAGATAAATTGTCCACTATTGTCGATGTGTGTTGATCATAATGGGGAGGACCATAGGGAACCTGAATGGGCAATACCCCTTGTTCTCCATCAAGGCGTATCCGATCCGCAGTAGCGATATACATTTTAGGACCTGAGGATCGTTAACAGCAGCTTTTATGTGATTAAGAGACTAACCAATGTCAGGTTTGATGCTAGCAGTCACCGTTGGGTCGCGTTTCGTTTGTGCTCCTCGCGTAACTGGAAAATGGGCCGCTAAGTTATGAAAGCCAGAGGCACCAGTATATGGTGAGAAAGGAAGTCCGCGCTGAAAGGCTTCAAAGTGATCATAATATAGGTTTTCAAATGTTGCAGAAGGAGGATAATCCTAGTCGTCTTAAATATCAGCGATGATGATCATTAAGGCGCGCATACAAAAGCTACCTTCAGTTTAACGGCATAACCTCTTTTCGTGTCCGGTATAGTAAGCATCTGAACGAACTCCCGAAGGGTCACCTTAACATCATGTTGGTGATTTTCAGTTTGCTTGATGACCCGAACAATTTCCTGTTCATGGCCCCGTATGAATGTTGACGGGCTCCATAGCTGAAAGTTGAATTTCGCCGAAACGTCCACAACCATGGGGATACCCAGTGTCCATAAAGGCTCAAAGTGACTTATATCTTGAGCGTCGATGGCGGGGATTTTCCGTACGACTTGTGCGTTCTCTACAAGATACGGGATTCCGCCTTCCAAATGACGGGAGGAAATATCTGAATGGATATCGGAGGAAAAGCTTGATAGTACGGCTCGAGCCTCTTCAAGAATTTCCAAGAGTTTCTGCGGTTGAACCCTGATTACTGACTCGAGCTGATGTTCGTTCGTCCGAGCATTAGCATATTGACAGTCTGGTGAAGGGTGAAAATGGCTCATCATCAAAAGACGTGACGTACTCACGTATAACAGGGTGGCGAGGGGATGGTTTGTCTACACACATGGTACAAATTTCGTAATGACACATGACGCAGATATAGGAGACTAAGAAAATAGAAGCTTTGCAGCAGTCTGAAACAGCCTCAGTCCGGTTAGAGAAAACACGAGATAAGTTCTGGCTCACCGCAGGTAGTACGAAAGGAGGGATCAAAATTTTTCATGATTGTTTGAGGACGACAATGCCGGACCGCGCGTTCGATGACGGGAATGAGCTCTCGGGATAAAGCAACCTGTATGATAATGATTACACGACTGAGCAGAGATTAGGTTGAGAATCACTTGAAAGATGGCGAGGGCCTCCGAAGTGTTAGGCTGGTTGAACACCCGATTGTATGCAGGAAAGGGCCACTGGAGCGCCTCATCAAAGTGGAACCGCTCTGCGCAGCCTGGTAGAAGGCGAAAATCTGCGGAGAACTCAGAGAGTATACGGTGCATTTAAAGGCAATTTACTCTTGAACCGGCAAGTTTCGCCCTTGAAATTATCAGGGTCGCGACAAACAATGCAGCAAGTTTGCTCAGGGTCTGTAGACTTTGCTTTACGATCCAAACATCTTCTCGTTTGAATCAGTCGGCTATGATGAGCTGGTAGACATAATCAAGAAAGTATGGGTAACTAATATGACTGGGAGCAACGTTTGGCGCACCTTTACTTGAGACGGATGCCTTGGAAGCCATATATACCCGTACGCAGGGGTCCAGTCGACTTGGAGTCGACGTCTGAGTCGGAGGCAGTAGAGGATTACCTAACATATTCGCACGACTGATTGATTGCGGACGTGGACGACAAAATCCCTTCAACCAACACCTCCACGAACACATCTCGTTATATCCGCTACAGATTCGACGGTTTCGGCTACTACTTGGATCTCATGGAACGATCAGCTTTGATGCCACGGTGAATACTGCTCTCTCCAGAGAAGCAGTGCGGCGTGGACGAAGGAGGCGATCGTATCCGTGGAGGCAAAGCGATAGTCGACAACTTCCACAAGATCCCTCGGTCTTCTTCATACCTGACTGTACGTGTCTTCGCTTGTTTCATGGACCAGTTAGTCTTGAAACCACGCTGAATACTGCTCCCTTCGGGGAAGCAGTGAGGTGTGGTCGAATGAGACAACTGCGCCCAGAGGCAAAGCGACAGTCGTCCACATCGACGATACCTCAAGATCTTCAACCTACGGTCATTCTCGGAGTTCTTCCGCCCTCTCGAGACG
>SWBT01000335.1:0-39150 GCA_005298045.1 Pleurotus ostreatoroseus | reverse complement strand
GCGCCAAAGATGTCGACGCGTCGTCGAATTCAAACTCCGGAGGGATAGGCTGAAGACCCCCCCATCCCGGCACAGCCTTTAATAAGGAACGACTGTCTTCCGCATACAAGGCTAAGGGAAGAGCCTAGGAACGAACTTACTATCATGCCCTTTCATGCGATCCGCATTCATTCTGCACGACCATACTGTGAGATGGAGACCAAAGAGAGCACACTGTGCCGGTCAGAGGTGTGTTGTATATCTAAGCTTTTCGGTATCTCTATTCATTCGCCTTCCTTTGGAATAAAACAAGATGCTCGTTGGCCTAGAATTCGTCTACCGCCCGGTCATGCTTGCAACGCCACCTGTCAGTTGACCGAGCAAGATCAAACACGATGCTTGGCTGGGACTGTAGCCATCAATAATAGCAATGTATGAGCTCACAATATACCGAAAAAGATACCTGATGGTGCTCGAGAAACGTCAAAACGCGAACGGGGTGGCTGAGAGTGCCACCAGCTACTCCGTTCACATTTTGGTCTTTCTCTGGCTTTTAGTAAGAGTGATTCAGTCCTCGTATCATACTTATCTATTACAGCAGAGTTACCTGCTTTATACTATAGAATGGCAAGTGAGTCACGATAACTACACTTGCAGACGTCCGAGATATGTCCTAATGGCACCTGTTCTCTACTATAGACGCTCCGACGACGGAGGCTAGACGATCATCTTTAGGCTGTATCGAGAAGTCTTCATGAATCGAGTGGCGTCTTCAATTTACAATGCAGCCTGCATGAACCGCTTCTGAACGACGCCACTATCATTCCACCTGACGGAAGCATCGACGTCCCTGAGGCATGTACTTTTAATATTGATTGAACTGACATCACATCACAAGGGTGTCCAGATAACGCTATCGTACAGTATAACGATGAGCGTTCAGACGCGGACCGACGGGCTATAAAGCCCTATGTGTATGTCCCGGTCGTGTCGTGCCCAAGCAGCGACCCTTGTTATCTGCCTAGCCTCTGACCAGCGCTCGGACCTCGCGATGGTTGTCCTCATGCTGGGCGCGCTGCTCGCCAGCCTATGCGGCGGGGTCATGGCCCTCCCCGTTGTGGAAGTCGGCTTCAACGAAGCCACCATTGTCAAGGTTGAGGCCGATCTGTTCATGATCGCGGCCCACAGGTACGTCGCATACATCCACTCTTCTTTCTGTACCTCCAATGGTAATCTGTTCCTGTGTGTTTACTAATTGCAACAATGTAGCTGGGAACTAGGGACGGAAGCTGAAGCCCTCCTCGAACTGCAAGCTCCCGGCTTGTCAGTTTTTCGTTCGGGCTCGATCCCTCCTCCGAGTCACCTCAACCCGTTCGTCGATGGTAACGTCACAGAAGTTCTATCAATCGCTAACAAGTATGTTCATCAAATTCCCGATCCCGCATGTTAACTAACATAACCTTATGTTGTTTCTCGGTGGAATCAGCATCGTGAAGACTAAGGCACCCGGCACACTGCCTCTAACTGACGGCGAGGGCGCAGTAGGCGATCCCGCAAGTACGCTTGCCACCCCCAAATGGTTCCGAAGATAGTTTCAGTAACTGAGTTTCTCCTAGGTTTGGGCGTCGCTGTCATAGTAGCGAACTGGACGAGAGAGAACAAGGACGACCAAACGTACGACATTGACGCATGGGAGCAATTAGACTATCTCACGAATGTCGCCCCTAAAACGGATGACGGCGCCATCTCCCATCGCGCCGACCAGGTTCAGCTGTGGCACGTCCTAGTGACCGGGTGCATTGAAAGGCGTCTCAAACTAACCCGTTATACAGGGCCGACTTTGTGTATATGGCCCCTCCATTCATCGCCTTCTACGGGGCTGTCAAGGATGAACCGAGCTACTTGCAGCTTGCGTACGATCAGTGTCGGTTGTACAGACAATACTTACGCGATGAGAGTGGTTTATGGCAGCACATTGTGCTCGGAAACTCTACAGACCCTAGGCACTGGGGAACTGGTCAGTCGTCGCCTGGCGATAGCATGCGCTCCATTCTGACAGTCTCTATAAAGGTAACGCTTGGGCCGCAGCAGGGATGTTCAGGGTGCTGGAGACTATCAGACATTCTGGGCAAGCATATCGTTTTGGACCCCAGCAGGCGGACCTCACATCTTGGATCCACGAAATCATCTCAAAAGTCTGGCAATTTCAAGTAAGTCGAACCGGCATACTTTCCTCCAGTCTTTGTATACTAATATTTGATCGAAGCATCCGAACGGTACACTGTTCAATGTGATAGACGATCCGACGACCTTCGCCGACTCGTCTTCCACAGCTCTCCTCGCCGCTGTGACGTACCGCTACGCCGCCCTAACCGGCGACGTCTCTCTCGTCCCAGCCGCAAATCGTGTGCTCAACCTGATCCGCCTGAGCGTCGACGCAGACGGCTGGCTGCATCAGACAGTCGACCCCGAGACGTTTGACACGCCTTCATTACCAGGACAGTTCAGCCCCGAGGGCCAGGCGTTCGTGTTGCTGTTGCATGCGGCTTGGCGGGACTTTGTGTCTTGGGTATCTGGGGCATATACACCTTGACATCTACCAGAAGGGTGCTACGAGTCTAGCTACAGGGGATACACAGGCGTCGAAAAGAAGCTATATATACCCACCGTCTCGCGGTCGTCCGTCAGATAACTCGTAAGACACGCACGGTCAAATATACTCGGCATTGTTTCTGAAGATTGGCTACCTGATCCCCTGGTGCTGCTACTGGTTCATGGGACGTACACTTCCCGACCTTTGCATCGCGGACCAATGCACACATACATGAAAGTCGCGGTAAAGTTTGGCAGATAGTCAATACGGACATACAGTACAGGATACATTGATTTTTCGCACGAATTCTGTTGAACATGGCATCGAGTATTCGCTTGCATTTGTTTCAGCCGCCGACTGTCTACGCTTACAACTCTCCACTGCACACGCCCTCGACCCACTCGATGTCGCTCCGGACGGTGGTCATATTGTCGCAGCCGTCCTTAGTGATGAGCACGACATCCTCGATACGAACGCCGCCGACAGCCTCGTACCGTGCAAGGACCGCATGATCGATATGCTTCGAATCCCGTACTGCGGCGAGCAAATGCGGCGAAAAGTAGATACCGGGCTCGACCGTCTGACATACAGCATCGTCAGCGGAACGCTCTCAAGAGCATAAACTGTGGGCTCACCACAACCATCCCTTCCTCCAACGGCAGCCGGAGACGTAAATACTTGTAGAAGCTCTCATTTCCGAGGTCGACATGGCGCGCGATCGTCGCGTTGCTCGCGTCCGACGGCCGGCTCGCGCTGGGCACGTCGTGCACGTCCATGCCGATCGAGTGCCCGACGCCGTGCGGGAAGAACGCGCCGCTGACGCCGCTCGCGAGGATCGCCTCCTCGGAGTTCCAGGAGCCCGAGTTGGGCGAGCTGGGGCTGAGGAAGATGCCGAGCCGCTGGAAGCCCTGGACGAGCGTGCGGTGGCAGAGGAGCTGGATGGCGTCCCAGTGCAGGCCGGGTCTGAGCGCGGCGAGGGAGAGCTGGGTGCGTGGGTGAGTGATAGTATGAGTGGTTGTATGGCGACGGAGGGACGTACCTTTTGCATCTCGAGCACGAGTTCGTAGATCGCGCGCGCCTCGGGGGTGAACTTGCCACCGTTACCGACAGGCATCGTCCGAGTGACTGAGAAAGAGAAGCGAGTTAGACAGTTCGAAAGAGTAAACATTGTATGATGTTTTTCAATGATCACAGACAGAGCCACTTACTATCTGATGCATAACAGTTCCATTCACACCCGGCATCGATCAAGAGCACTTGTGGGACAAACTCCTTGGGACCATCGCCGTTCTCATTAGCATGGTCACCGTTAGCCGTTTGGCTGTTTGACGTCAGAACGCGGTTGTTTTTGTGATCGTGGCGTCCAACTGGGCCCCAAGCGAATGCTTTGTCGTTGCAGCAATAATGAAGGGTCGATGCACGATCGGCACCGGCGACGATAGGGAGGTATGCTTGATGCACCGCACTAGATGTGTACATAGTCAAACCTTCTGCGATGTGTGGTTGATCATCAATTGGATGCGACGCTTACCCTTCTCTGCGACAGCTCGCAACGAAGATCGCCTCAGCTTCAGCCTCTTTCTCCACAAGCCATTCTCCCGGTAGCAGCGGCCTCTTGATGCCCTTGGGCTGTTTGATCGCGTTACGGACACCCTGACCCAATACACGCATGACTGTCTCGTGCGCGCGAGAGCTCACTTCGTTTGCTTTCTTCATCATCTCAATCTCATAAGGTGTCTTGATGAGTCGCGCGTGGTGCAATGCAGGCAACAAAAACGCTGTAGTGATCTTCCCTTCAGTAAGTTGCAGATAATCCAAGCTAAGGACTGGGAAAAGCGACTTCTCGTTCGCGGTTGGAAGCGGAAGAACGTGCACGAGTGCTTCAGGATACGCCGTGAGCGTTTCTTTCAGTGCAGCGGGAAGCTCTGTGGTGTGCGCGTAGTGTGTTGCGTCGGGATAAAGTGTGCGTGCCTCAGCGAGGGTGGGTGGCGGGACACTCCACATAAGATCATCGATGGACACTTCGGGGAGGAAGAGCTGAATGCTGGGTGTTAAAGCGAGAGAGGTGCCGAGCTGAGCGGTGAAGAGGAGGTACGCAGCGGGCACGGTGCATCCTGTGAGATAGTAGAAGTTCGACTCCTGGAGCGAGGTTATCTCTGGGCTATCATTTGGGGAACATGTGGTCTGGGACGGACCTGGCGAAAGGGCATCTCGCGATCTGTGTCATTGCGGAACGGAGTCACTTCGCCTGCGAGCAGGAACACTTGAGGCTGTAGCGAGATAAATGAAAATGTGTGAGCGACGTGCGAAGGAACGTACCTTAGCCTTGTCATTGTCCGGCAATAGGTCGACAAGCTTGGCGAAAGTCTTGATAGCGTGCTCCTTAGCTGCAACAATGTTAAGAAGATACGATTAGACTGGTTAGTCGGAGCAAACCTGGGTACATGTTCGTGGACACAGACAGAAAACCACTGGATGGATATCATGGGGGTTTTTGTTCAAGAAGGCACTGAAAGTTGAAAAAAAGGATATATAACAATCTTCATGCGTCTTTGACGGACACCGATGGTGAAGTGGTTATCATGCTTGCCTTCCAAGCAAGCGGCACGGGTTCGATTCCCGTTCGGTGTATGCTCAGATGGCACGGCGTTTTCCTTTTTTTTTTTCAATATTCAAGCTTCTAAGAAATCTTTGAAAATTGAAAGTTTGAGAGAATTTAACTCGCGAAGACCAAACCCGTCATGATTTGTCTCTACATATCAAGTTTAACATGCGTTTGAGACTTCGAGTGGAGCATGATAATGTTTGACCGGCGTGTCAAACGCGTGCGAGATATTTAGCCATTTACTTGTGAACGCGTCTCTTTCTCGCGAACTTTCATCACCTCCTCCTACCGTCTTCACCACTCTTGAACTTCCTCCTCTCGACTATGCAAAGTTCTGTCAGTCATTCCAGCCTCAAAATGAAACGCATGTCCAAACGCCGACGGCTCGATCCCTCGTCGCGATCCTCTTCGCACCCTATGGCTTCGCCCTTCGCTTTCAGCTCAAATATGTATCAGTCTAGCAATATCGACTCGCCTTTCGGCCAGCTGGATGCTGCTCACCTAACGCCTCTAGCCTCCACCAAAATTACACCATTTCTATTTGCGCCACCGAATCCTTTCGATCTCCATACAACACAGGAATCACGGAAGGCCTCCGAATGCAATATAGGCCGCATCGTTATTACGACTTGCACTACCTGCCATCGCGTTCTCTCAACATCACCAAGTTGTGTTATTGATTGCGCCAGGTAAGGTGTACCAACCGTCGCCGTTGCACTACGTGTATTGACAAGGCATATCCCAATCTATTCCCTGAACAGATGTAAAGCCCCGACATGCACGATTTGCTCGCGCGTATGCGAGTTAGAACCTCTTCCCACAGCGAGCCCCTTGTCTTCTTCACTTGCTTGCCTGGCCTCAAAACATCCGACAAGATCATCGAGCATTGACAAAATGGCGGTGTCGCCACCGTCTTCGCCACCTTTGCGGCGACTCCCACTCAACACGACGACAACAGAAAACGTACAGGCTCCCAGACCTACTCAAGATACCGGGATGAGCGACAACATACCGAAGCCACGCACGACCCGGATGAAGCGTAGTTTTGTCGAAGAGATAGAGGACACGAGTGCTGACATTGAGCAAGAGGACAGGACAGAGGAAGACCGAGACGTGCAGGAAGATGAGATGGAATGTGACATACGAATGCGAAAGCATCAAGGTATCCGACGTGGATGCGGGAAGACGTTCTGTTTTGCCTGCAGCGTCGAAGACAGCACAAGGTACGTGTCTCCCAGTGGTTTCGAACGCGCACTCCATATCACCCGATGATCATATATCTCATTACGAACAAAAGTACTGAGCGAGAGCTTTGAACGGCCGTCTCATCTGTTGGATACTTGTGGCCGTTATGTTTCGCAGCATTCACTCACATTCGGCTTGACCCACAGACATCTCACGTTCTGCCTCGATTGCATGGCGCCGTCTTGATTATCCCAGTGGTACACCCAGCGATCAAGGGGTATCGCATAACAAGATTTCTATCGTCACGAACATGACAGTCTCGAGCGGGCAATGGACAGAACACTCTATACCCCTCCATCACATCCTACACCTGCTGCTTGTCAGGCATTACTGCTATGAACGCTCACATTCTCCCATCTACATGCGTGACGCGTTTGCAAGCTAGATGCTTTCGCTTGATTCCTAGCTATCGTCGCCTCACGAGCCCTCTTTCTTCACACCACCAATCACTATCCCCTGCCGATCTGCTTTTTGTAATTTATCTTGGCTTCCCATCTCAATGCTCATGATTACACTCGCGTTGCTACTTGAATCTCTCTTTCAGTCGTTCTCATGGTTTGTTCATGCTTACCATCGCTTTTCTCCAGTCTGCCGGCCGCCACATACTGAACTTACCACTTCCCCTTTGACAATTGACATCATGATTCGGACCAGACAGTGGACAAGCGCATCGTGATGACACGAAAGTCCTGCTAATCGTCTACGTATCGAATGTCTCTCAGTACGTCTCACGCCATCGTTGTACGCTCGTGCTGAGTTGCGCTCGCACAAAATCCTGTCTGAGATACAGCGTGCCGCTCTCTTGTTGTGAGTGCAGTCGATTCATACTCTTGGAAGCTCTTATCCGCGGTACCTAACTTCTCATATAGGACACAGTCTCGACACATTGAAAAGAATCATGTGTGCCGCGAACGTTAGGTACGCGCTCATATGATATTGGCTACGTGATCACTACAAACTGATACTCAATACCCAGCTCGATCGCATGGTAGTAGGACTATATTTAAAACCACGCGCGATGTCAGCTGAATATACCTCCTATCTGTAGAAGATGTTAACCCATCGAGAATTGGGCACAAGCACACGCTTCCGTACAAGTTCGATGCGTCTGTTCGTGTTCATGGTCACCCAGTAGGTCAATGATTGAATGTTACGCTGATTGCGGGACAACGTGTCCCAACTGTCAATATAGGCCTGAACATTCATTTATTCGTGCAGGATTGCACAGCTCAGATCACCTTGTGCTGATATTGAATCAAGCAACAACTCTCAAAATCGTTGTTTGTCCTGTATTCTCAACACTCACCCAGACACCCATCAATGGTATCATTTCGAGCCTGATGCTATATTGAGTTGAAGTACGTCTTTTCCTTTCGTTATCTCCAAGTCCAACTGATGCCCATCAAGTCTAGACTAAACAGATCAGATACTAGTACCAGAAGTAGTCATCCAAAGGCGCATCAACTGAACCTGGTCGTCTTTCAGTAGTTGCAGCAATGCCAGTAAGAACAATTGCTTACCCTCGTTGACCTTGGGATCTCTGGCTGCGAGTGCGTTTTCATCACGACCAATATTAAACCCTGCTAAAATAATATAACTCGTCCTCTTCAATCGTAGACGCCTTTTCATCAAAACGCACCGTTGGCTGGGTAGGCTAACACTAACGCGACTTCCATGAACAGTACAGCAACGATGAGGCGAAAGTGCATGACTATTATTCGAACGGTTATTGCGAATGGGTGCCGGAGAGATTGAGATAGTGAGTGATGTCCCCAGTCTTTTATACACGGAGTCAGACCCATTAATCCCCTTACGGCCTATAGTCGAACTGGCCGACTGAAGATAACGAGTCTTGACACCATCGTAATGCGTTGTCATCTTATCGCTGCCCATCACGGCGAAGACAGTGAATCGCGTGAGTTGTTTGAGATAGTAATGCTTTCTTCGTATTGTATTTCGTATTGCTGCGCTCTCTCCGCATACTCGCCGCACATGGATCATGCGCATACCATGAGTCTACAGCTCTGCTATCGTACACATCATCTACCTTAACCGCAATCATCAGGCTTACACCTAAATACGACAGATAGCGAGCCTTGTATGAACGCCACATAATGACCTAAAGCTCAAGTGAATGGTCATGCTAACCATCATTACCCAATTTCTTCTCATGCTTATCTCTCCCTGGTTATAGTAACATCAACATCCCTGTTAGCCCAGACGCCTTCAGCGCCGTGCAGGGTGCCTCAACCCGGCTCATAATGTGCTCGTACAGGTTGCTCCAGCCTAGCACCATGCCGTTTTCAAGAGGTCGATATACCCAGCTCCCGAGCGACGTCTCGACTGTTGGAGAACCCTCCATTGGGTTAAGGAAAACACGTCCTCGATCTCGTCTGCTACGATCAGCCGTTGCGGGCCAAAGCCTTGTCATCATACTCTTACTCGCTCTCCTCTGGTACCGCTGGCAAGTTCCTGTTGTGCGCTCTGACAACAAGTGCGCACAGCTCTCATACTGTAGGTCCCTCGTCATCCTAGACAGAACATTCATCTGAGTAATATCCAGCTCCTCTTCAAGAAACGATTGCATACGAGGCGCGGTATTTCGACGAGGTCATCGTTCGATCCGGCAATATATACAGTAGTGATCCGTCCGACGAGGTCGATCGCGCATGGGATGAGTTGTACAACGGTATGCTCAGCATCTTATGTTGGGCTGTACACTTGCTGAGTCTATACCTACAGACCTTGGGCCGTCTCAGATCAGTCTTTCAGAAGCCGAGCGGCTTCCAAACAAAACAGTACCATACCCCGCCGATCCCAGCCAATATGTTATGCTACCCACAGTACTTCATCAGCTGCACTGTCTTGTATGATTCCTTGACACCAATGTAAACTCTATAACTAACACTCGCCATAGAACGTTCTGCGGAAGATACTTCACCAAGAGTACTACGCAGATCCTCTTACTGGCGACATTGCAGGGGTTGCATTTAATACGATACCCGATCATATTGGCCACTGCCTCAACACGCTGAAGGAAGGCGTTATGTGTGCCGCGGATATTAGGTGCGCGATGAGCTATTATGATAATTTTTGTTGTACTAACAATAACGTAAAGCCCGATTGTATGGCAATGGAACGATATCGCGAACCGAGCAGTGATCAACTTAGACATCCCACACACTTGCAGAAAATGGGATCCTATCCAAGCATGGGCACGAGAACACAAGATACCGACCGAATTCGACACGACTATTCACGTTAACGGCTAGCTAGATGAAGCGTTTGATGTGAAGTAGCTTTTGACCTTTGACACGAGAGTCAATGCTCGACAGCTGCTATTGGACTCGCATTTCATGATATAGGGTATGGTCGCCTTACTGTATTCATGGAGTCGAAACCTACGGTAGAGCTTGTCCAGAGTCACACAGCCAATATGCAACGTCTGTTGACCGTTCGTCGAGCTACGAGCAGAGGGTGTCAAAACGATGACCTAGCCTAGTCGGGCCGGTGGGACTGGTCATGAGCGCCAAAGGCGGAACGGAACTGGAGCCGTCGGAAACAGGTCGGAGATGCTTGCGTGGCCTCGGCTGAGTATGAATCAAAGAGGCTCCGACCGAACGCCGCGTCTCGACTCCTCTCGGTCCCGGGTTGACGAGTTCTTTCGGCGTGCATTGCAGGGGCATGGAACTCCTGCGAATTGCTGTACGACGGTGCGAGTCACATCGACGAGTGCCAGGAGACACTGGGCCGTGGCACTCGTACTTTCTACGGCAAACCTTGGCCATAGTCAGTCATCGCACGCTACTCACCAGTGCAAACCGAACAGCCTAGAGTTGTCGCCAAGATGCATACGCCTCAGTCGGGTTCAGCCTGCGATACCGTACGCTGCCGTGTAGGTACGCAAGCAGTATCGCCCCCTAATTAGGCGCGCGTGAGAGCTGCCGTATAAAAGAAGGGCCTGCCTCCCCCAGTCTGACCAACAAACAACTTTTCACACCACACCACAACCACAACCACACACCTAGTCTGTCCATTCTAAGTCACTCTAAGATGTACAGCAACCCCATGTACACTTCTCCATCCTCATACGGTAGGCGCGGTCTTCCTTGTCTCTGCACGGGTCCCGACTTCGGCCCCCGCTTCGCTCCTGGTGGCTTCGGCGCCAGAGCTGGCGGTAACCGCGGTCCCGACGCCGACAATGTAAGGGCATTTGAGGAACCTGAGGGTCCGCGCCGCGCTCCTGGCGTAGGATTTGCTGGCGGCGAACGCCGCCGCGACGGTAGGGGCCCCTTTGGGGACGATTTTGAGGGCATGTCAGGCTTTGGCGGGATGCCGGGTTTCGGAGGGATGCAAGGCTTTGGTGGGATGCAAGGCTTTGGTGGGATGCAAGGCTTCGGCGGGATGCAAGGCTTTGGTGGGATGCCTGGCATGCGAGGATTGCCGGGTATGGGAGGGATGGGTGACTTCGAGGGTCCGGCTCAGTTCGGGGGGATGCACGCTTCTCCTGCTGGTCCCTCGCCCGCTTCCTTCGGGATGGGAGGGATGCCAGGTTTCAACGGCATGTCTCACGGTGGCCCCTCGCCTGCGGGACCCTTCCCCTTCATGTGCGGTATGGGAGGGATGACAGGCTTCGGACAAGGGCGCGGGTTCGGGGGAGGTATGCCCGGATTCGGAGGCCCCGCTGGTGATAGGAACGGGTCTGGTCCTCGTGAGGAGGAAGGGGAGGGATTCGGACCACGTGGCGATCCCCGGGAGGCCTTTGGCCCTCGTGGCGACCCTAGGGAGGCATTTGGCCCTCGTAGTAGGGAGGGACTTGGCCCCTTTGGTAGGCGTGGGGAAGGCTTTGGTCCTCGTGGGACCAACGACAGGGTCGACGGTACGCCCGGCTTTGGTGGACCTGCAGGCATACCCAGCTTCGGGCCCTTCGCAGGTTTTGGAGGTTTAGGAGGGATGGGGTTTGAGGGAAGGATGGGATCGTCCGGGTTAGGAGGGTTCTGCCCCTTCTGCAACAGGGGTCGTGAGGAGTACACTGAAGGTAGGCCCAGCTCTTCCAAGCCTCCGGCCGCTGGTGGCGACGCGAATAAGAAGGCTGCCGACAACGCCAATACCTCCGAGAACGCCGCCTCCACCTCCACCGCCGGTAACGCCACCACTTCCGGAACCACCACCGTCTCCGAGGGTACCGTCACTGGCGAGAACGTCTCCGCATCCGAGGCTACTAATGGTAAGGACAAGACCGTCGAGAACGTCGACGATGAGGAAGAGGCCTAATTCAAGCCGACAATCCTCGAGCTCTCGGTCGATCCCCGTCATCTCCAAGCATTCAACCGTCTTCTATGCTCCCTACAAACCGTATAAAACCCTATCTGACTTATCTGGCCGATGAAATACCGAAAATGAGGAGATATTCGTGAGTATGCTTCGTATCAATATATTTTGGTTCACGTACATTGTTATGTATATGTGTGACACGTGTGAATGAAAATAGATTTTACTTCATCGACGACGCAATTTGAGTGCCTGAGAGCTCAAAAGTCTTTGAGATATATGCACTGAAGATTACGCACAGATCACGGTCTCTGCATCGTGTCGCTCGTCGTAAGGCCACGATGTGTACTCGCTAGCGACGCACAGCTCGAGTTTAAAGACCAGTGTCTTGCAATGTCTGTGAGGCGCATCTCTGCCCGCCTCTCTCTGCGTAACATGGACGTAAGTCATCGACGCTTCGAGGAGTGTAACCATGTTCACCTACTGCTGTCTTGCTGCCGCTTGGTCCAGCAGGTCTTGGTGTTTGACTTTACCGCTGAATCCATTTCGTCTTAGGAGAAGCCAAGATCATGTCAGACCGTCACGAGCACGAAGATATGCATGTTGTATGCAAGCAAGTCATCGACAAGACTTTACTGGCTAATTGTGGCGTGGGAACAAGGCGTGTGCTTTCCACGCATGCAGCTATCACGTGGCTCGCGACGCGTTCGCGTATTGACGCGGTCCACGGTGTAACCCAACTTCTTGTGCTCGACGACCATCTTCTTAGGGCCTTAGGCGCAGCTTGCCTACCGAACGCGTACTACAACGCGTATAATCTAACACTTGAGCCTTGAAACCCCAAAAGTGAACGATGTTCACGGAAGAAGAGACCAAGCCTCAATTCGGAAGCCAACCTCAGGCTCCACCAGCTGAGGACAAACCGAAAATTACACTCCATATCAATCATGAAGGGCAAAGTACGAGCATTCACTTACACTCTAACTCTATACGCGTGTTGACATAGATCCACTGTAGCAATCACTTTCAGGGTCTCTAAAACCACCTTGTTTTCGAAGATCTTTGCCCTCACAGAGGTGAGTGAACTTGCAAACGCAACGACTACATGAAAGATCTCATAGTCTTTGCAGAAAAAATTTAACAGGCAACCAAATACCTTCAGATTCTCATTCGACGGCGATCGCATACAAGGAGACCAAAGACCAATAGACGTAAGTCCGAGTTTCGATACATCTCTGACTCGCAGTTAATTCGTCTTTCCACAGCTAGACATGGACGAAGAAGCCATGATAGATGCTCACTTGCCGCAGGTACGCCACAGGATGTCTGGACTGCCCTATCAATACTGACTACGTGTTAGGAGGGTGGACATTGAATATCTTCTGGACTACTGCTGTGTTTGGCAAGTCTCTCGGTTTCCGTGATGCCTTGTTTAACGTGATGTAAAACATGTTGGATTTGTTGTACTTCCGATATTGCGCCCTTGCTGATGTTAAAGTAGCAGGCGTGACCTTTCAAAATCATTCCTATGCAAGACTTCATCAGGATTTAGCATGCGAGTCGGAATGTGCTATGAACGCTATTCTGCGTGGATGAGAAGGACCTGCAAATCTTACCGCCACGAATTCCCTTGCTGTTAGCCATCCAAGAAGCGATGGTTTCTCGATACTGATCTCCAGAATCAGGGTACTTCGTGACGTATGTGAATTTGCTCTCACTCCGTCCCCGAGGCTGCCTAAAATGATGTGATAATACCCAAGGTCTTTGGCACGGGGAGAACTGTCACTCATAATTCTCTTGGACGAGACACTAGGCGTACTTTGAGTACACAAACTCCGTACCAGTGGGGAGAGGAGTATGCTCGCTGTCCCGGCAACTGCCGAGTAGTTGGGACCGCAGTTTAAGCGCTTACTGCCAGTGTTAGGGACGTTTGACTGTGGACCGCAACCTCTGTGACCTTGCTCTGCGAATTTCCTCACTTCTGTGTCCAACATACAATCGCAGTGATATTCTTTGGGATATATATTACTACCTACATGCTTTGACTGACTTACAAGACACTCAGACACGATGTCTGATGCAGAGCTCGTATATGACCGGGCGAGATATAAGAGGTGGTTTCGAGGCTGGTTGAGCTATGCATTCGCTTCGTGAGTTTCCATTGCTCTTTGTGAAAAATAAGTGTATTGGTTTACATCATCACTGTAGCGAAGTATTTGTGATAGTCTCCTTAACACTGTTCTTACCTATATGTCTGGAGCAGTTCGCGCGGTGCGTTGTAATGTCCTCGTACGTTGATTTACATCCTGAAGACCCTCCAGAGACAATGGTTTCCTCTTGCCTGACAAGACAGTACCGTGCACTGCAAGTCGGGACACTACACCATCTCCCAGCACGAGCCAAGCGTCTCCGGAGGAGGCTGTACGCTGTGTAGTCAAGTTAGGCTGGCTATGGATTGACAGCGCAAGCTTCAGGTACGTAAAACCGATCTCAACGCTCTGTAGTTTCCTGGCTGAATCCATAATAGTTTGTATGTAAACTCTATGTCCGTCGCGCTACAAGCTCTCACTGTGATTTCTATGGGCAACATTGCTGATCATCGTGCGTACCACCCCTGCTACTCACATATGGCCTCCTAATCGTTTTTCTCAGCTCCACATCGCAAGCGGCTACTTCTTGGCTTTGGATTCTTCGGTGCGACAGCAGCAATGCTGTTCCTCCTACTTCCCTCTTCGTCTCCAATATGGCCCGCTTCAGCCTTATTGGGTATTTGTGCAAATGTCGGCTTCGGTGCCTCTGTCGTGGCCATGAACGCTTACCTGCCGACTCTCGCCCGGGCCTCTGAGGAAGTGGTCGCCCGCCACGCTGAACTACACGCCGCATCAGAGCCGCCAGACGCTGTTGCATCTCATGAAGGAAGCGCCTCGGATCCGCTCCTAGGCAACGACCACAATAGCGAGGAGGTCTCGTCCCTTCGGACAGCCTACCACACTGCGCTCTCACGCGCGACATCCCGAATTTCCTCGCAAGGGATTGCACTTGGTTATGCCGCCGGGATCCTCATGCTCTTTGTCGCTCTTATTCCCGTCAATTTGCTGCACGGCACAACCTTCTCATTACGTCTTGCCATTGGACTTAGCGGAGTATGGTGGGCACTCTTCACATTGCCGTCTGCCGTATGGCTCCCATCATCTACATCCTCGCCTACGGAAGATTCGGAATGGGCAGATGAGGAGGGTAGTCAAGAGGTCAAGACGTGGAATACAAAGCGCGAGATCGTTAAGGCCTGGAAGCGATTAGGCGGTATGCTGAGATGGAGAGAGATCAAACGACTGCGATACACCTTCCAATACCTTGCGGCATGGTTCTTGCTTTCAGACGGTCCGTACCTCTTATTCGCTCATCTTGGCATTTACCGTTTGCTGATCACAGCAGACAGGTTTCACCACAATTACCTCGACAGCAATACTCTTTGCGAAGACATCTCTGCACATGCCTGCGTCGTCTCTCATCCTCATTGGCATCATCACGCCCATGTCCGGCATTCTGGGCTCTTTAATCTGGCCTTTGATCCAGAAACGTGCCGGTTGGACGAATCTACGTGTGCTCGTTACGCTCGTCTGCTTAGCCAGTCTTCTTCCTGCGTACGGATGCCTCGGGTTCTTGAGCATTTTCCGGAACGGCAAAGTACGCTTCGGGGGACTGACCACGCCTGGGGAGATGTATGGTTTAGCGGTCTATTTTGTGAGGAGCTCGTTATTGATTATCTTAGACGGAAATTGACATGAAAATCATTACAGGGCACTGTGTATGGCGCTTTCCAAGGCTATGCTCGAGCATTCTACTCAGAGCTAATTCCGCACGGCGAAGAAGCGCGATGGTACGTCGCCTCATGTCTTGGTCAAACTTCCAGTTTATATGCTTATATGCTTCCTATAGGTATGCTCTGTTCTCGATCACAGACAAGGTATGCTGTTTTCGTATGTATCTGAGTCAACGGACGCTTGCTGACATGTTTTTAAATAATTTCAGTCAAGTTCTTTTGTAGGCCCACTGGTCGTCGGGCTAATTGCTGATACGACGGGAAACATCCGCTACGCGTTCTTCTTCCTTGTTTGCATGATATGGCTTGCTGTACCTCTTCTCCTTGGCATCGACGTCGAACATGGTCGCGATGATGCGCGGACGTATAAATATAGGCCGTAATCATGCTTCATTCAGCTTCGTTACCATCTTTATCATGGCTGTATTGGGTGTTTCGTTGAGTTCGGAATTCATCTATCTATTTCGCCATACGACTCTGCTTGCCAAGCATACAAAAACACACTTACCGGATAAAGCTGGACTCAACTGAGCCCCATTACCTCCTCGATCATCTGCTGCATACGAATTGACGCTAGGCATTCAGGGTGCGTACAAATTACTTGGTAAACCACCATGCATTAGATGAGATGCCTCTCAGTCCGCAGCACAACCCGCAAATACTGTTGCAGACGCCAACACTGCCAAGTGTGACCTTCATGAGATCAACTATGCTAGACATCGTAAACGCATGCACATACTGATGCTACAATCCGCTTTTTTGTTCATATGGACTGGTTCTCCGCTGTCGGGAGGCATTCGGTCGAGGCATTCGTTCTTACTGACCTTCCAAATCAGGAGAGAGGTTAGAGAGCGCCCCGACGCTCCGGCAGGTCGCGGCCGGACACTCTGAATCGTGCAATGATCTTCCAGTTCTCGACTTAGCACTCTACATCATCTCTTGCCTTCATAGAAGACATAAACATCATGTACAAAGGGCGCAAGCGCAAGCAAAAGGAGCGTCAACTTCGCTCAAAAAACTTCAATAATGACGAAAGCAGCGAGCCGGATCCTGTCCTGTTCATCCAAGCACACGAGGCCGACATTGTGCGAGGACCTCAGGCGTGGTCTGCTGCATCCGAATTAGACGCAGAGCGTGCTAGAAGTACGGGGCATAGAAGCACGAGCCTCATTAGGTGGAACGTACTAGACACGTCCGCATTTGAAGGAGACAGCGATGAGAATGCCATATGGGTAGACAGGTACGCAAGCCTCCGAAAAGCACTCATCGCTACCATACTGTGATCGTGTTGGTCTTCTATGTCAATGAGATACCGGCTGAGGCTGCCTAACGTTAATGTTCCCGTTACGTCGATAATTACTGCGGAGGCTCACACACATTCCAGATACGATGCAAGACTGCTGCTTGATTCTACTTCTATATCTCCAGCGTCGGCACAGCAATCCACGGAGCTGTCTTCAGATGGGTGGTCCGATCTCCCTTCAGACACTGAAGACACATTCTTCTTTTCACGGGATGAAGCAGAGGACTATCACCGCGAGAAACGGAGACGCTTGATAGATCAGGGTAGAGAAGAACGATTAAGAGCTTTGAGAGATGCAGATGACGAGGAAGAGACACGTGAAGAAGATGAATGGGGAGGAAGTGACGAGGAGGTACGTGTTTATCACATCACATATTATATCATACTTTGCAAGGAAGAACTAAGTGCATCCCAACAAATAGCCTGATGAAGCTCAGAAGGAGCTCATGCGAAGGACAGCCGTACACGTCGTGGCCTCACCCAACGCTGCGCAGCTGGAGATGCGTATCCTCGCAAACCACGGCGCAGATCAGCGGTTCGCATTCTTGCGCGGCCGGTGGTCGCGCGCATGGAAGCTCGCCAAAGGACATGCACGCCTTGACTCCCAGCGAGAGCAAGCAGAGAAGTCGTCGCAACAGCCTCCAAAGACGGTCTTAGGTGGCTTGACTGGATATGGCGACAGTGACAGCGAAAGCGACTCCGAACGAGAAGATTCTCCATTGAATGCACAAGAGGAGGACGCGGTGATGCCAGGAGAAGCAGACCCTACTAAGGACCCTGGGGTTGCAGCCTCAGTGGATCCAGGTACCCTTACGGAAGACGCTGCCAAAGCTGCAAGACGGGCCCGCGCCCGCGAGTGGGCTGCGAAGCGTAGAGCGGACACAGTTGACCAGGAAGCTAAGACGGAGCCCTAACAGTAGGTAGCATGAAATGATTTTTCGCCGTATTCATGAGAGTACTGTACTGACCGCACTTATCTTGAACCTGTGTTATGAGCGATGTATTTCTGTATCTGTTTTTTATCCTCACAGTCGAGCTTGCACTCTCAATTCACACGGATCCAGGATCAAGGGCAAGATAGATCCTTACCGCAACGATTCGCCTCTCCATGGACTTAGTGACGTTGTTGACCGGGTGGTATGCGTTAGATTAAGAGGAGAGACGAGGATTTACGAGCTTGATTTACAATGTCGTTGGTCAAGTTGCCAGATAAGATAAGATAACGTTACGCTATGCGTGTTGCCCGCAGCGTAAACCTCTCTCACACTGATTCCATTGGTCAGCACCTTCCCTGAACTTACCAACGATGATAGCGACGTGCGCTGCTCTCAGAGCATTACCACCACCACGATGACCGTCGCAGACGAGCGGCAGCCCCTGTTGCCCCCTGCGGCACTGGCGAGCGATGAAGAGGTCCAGCGGCCTAATGAAGAAGAGAATCCAGAGCAGACGGCGGAAGTAGAAGTTGTGAAGAAAGAGAGGACATGGTGGACCATTATATGGTACATTGTGCTGACCGCACTGGGCGTGTTCTTTCTAGTGCTGTTTGTCAAGGGCTTCATAGACGCAGACGATGTCGAAGTGCGTCCCTATAGCTTTATTCGCAGATATGTGTCTTGACATCGGTTACACCAGTTCGATCTTAGCAAAGCTCTGAAAGATGCACTAGGCGGAGGCCTCAGTGGCGCTGCAGGTGAGTCCTGCTACACATTCTTTAGTATCGAAATCATTAACAAGGGTGGTAGCTATGATCTTGCAGGTCCTCACACTGATGCCTTTGCGGACCGTCATGAACTATCAGTATCGTTACGGAACGGGCACCACCACGGCGATCCGCACACTGTACCACGACGGGGGCTGGACACGATACTACCAGGGTCTCGCCGCTGCGCTCATCCAGGGACCTGTCTCTCGCTTCGGTGACACCGCCGCCAACGCCGGCATCCTCGCTCTCCTGCAATCGAACTCATACATGAAGCGTCTCCCTGTACTCGTCCAGACGGTGTTCGCCAGCCTCGCTGCCGCAGCCTTCCGTATGATTCTTACTCCGGTCGATACAGTCAAGACAACGATGCAGACGGACGGCAAGAAAGGCCTTGGGATTCTGAAGTCCAGGGTACGTGCGCTATAGTAGCTGTCTCGATATTCTCTGACGGCTCTCCAGATCAAGAAGTATGGAGTCGGTACGTTGTGGTATGGAGCATTCGCTACGGCAGCTGCGACTTTCGTGGGTCACTATCCTGTAAGCCTAGTTCTCGCCTATCTTAGTGAGAACGTCGCACTCATTCTGGCATGTAGTGGTTCGGCACGTACAACTTCCTCAACGCCAACCTCCCACAACCCACGACGCTTCTCGAGAAGCTCCTACGACAGGCCTTCATCGGCTTCGTCGCCTCAGTCGTCTCCGACACAACGTCGAACTCTCTCCGCGTCGTGAAAACGTACCGCCAAGTGAACGCAACACGCATCGGGTACTTCGCCGCGGCGGAGGCGGTCATCGCCGCAGACGGCCTTCGCGGGCTGTTCGGCCGTGGACTCAAGACGCGCATCATCGCCAACGGCTTGCAAGGACTGATGTTCTCCATCCTCTGGAAGCTGTTCATGGACATGTGAGTCCGCTTTCAGCAATGTATGAGCATGGTACTGATGAGCTGATGATAGATGGAACGATCATACGAAATAGAGCCATTGATACCTTCCTCGTACAGCTTTTCTCTGTCTCGGTCATACTTGTATTTCTTGCTGCACAATTGTAGATTTTACTTGGGTTAGAAATGCGCTGGAGTCGCAACTGAAACGAGTTGGGCTACACCACGAAGATCAATGCGATCTGGAACCGGATTATTGATAACGAAGTCAACTGGAACAGATCATGTTCACATCGAGCTCAGGACATCTGAAGTCAAAGATACTCAAGGGAAGCTCGAAGAGAAAGTACTCTTTAAATATTGGGTTCCGTAGACATCCAACCATCGTCTGAGTATATAGACTGACTAAAATGACCACAGACAGGCTCATTGCCACTTCGACTTCTGCATGCCATACGTCTCCAACGCCTTCAGCCGCTCGGTGAGCGTCGGGTGCGAGTGATGGTATGCGGAGTATCTACGAATAGATCAATGAGCCAACTCCCCAAACGAAGGACAAATGTAGACGTACAGCCAATCCACCCAGACCGTGGACAGGTTCTTGACGTGCAACTGCACGAGCGCGCGGGCGAGGCGGGCGGGCATGTCCGCCATCTCCTCGTTCTTGAGCTTGTCCTTGAGCTCGCAGGTGAACATGTCGGCTTGGTACTCGAACCGCCGGCTGATGGCGTTCATGGCAATGCCGACGACGGCTTCCATTGGCGTAAGGATCATCTACATTTATGAGACAACATTAGAGATCGGTGTTGCGGCTGAATTGTGCGTAGGACATACCTGGAAGATCAGGAACGCGATGATAGTGGGTGGACGGGCGGCGATTTGCTTGGGGAAATCAAAGGAGCGCAGGACGGGCGGTGCGTACATGAAAGCTGGGAAGAGCGATAGGACAGTGAAGATGTGCAGTTGGGAGATCAGGAGCAATTTTGTGGGATGCATGAAGTACCAGTGCCCGAGCTCATGTGCCAAGACAGCTTCGACTTCGTTCGGCTGGCTTTCCTTGATCAAGGTGTCGAAGATGACAATGTGCTTGCTCTTCCGTAGATAACTTAGAATTAGCGATTATACTAATTAAGAAATTACCCAACACGTACCCATGGGAGACCGAAGAAGTACGCATTGCTGTGTGAGCTGCGCTTGGAGCCGTCTATCTCGTACAAATGCTTCAATGGGAATTTGAGCTTGGAAGCAAGAGACTCGACCCTCGTGCGCAACTCGCCCTCAGCCAAAGGAGACAGTTTGTTGAACAGAGGCTGAATGACAGTAGGATATAAGATGACCATAAAGATCTGGAAACTTATCCTATCGGAATATGTTAGAGATGTGCACGCGCATGCATCAGAGCAGAAGAAATGCGCACAAGAAGGCCATAAGCCACGGCACGAAACGATCGCCAGCCCACTTGAAGACGTAGAGGAAGACGGCGAGGAATGGACCGCCGACCACGAGACCAATAAACCATCCTTTGACGAGATCTGTTACGAAGAGAATCGGCGTCGTCTTGTTGAAGCCGTGGCGCTCTTCGAGTACGAATGTTTGGTAGACGGACAGTGGCAGGGACGGAATGGCTGACACGAAATATAGTATGAAGACGAACGCGATCGATTGTAGGATCTGATCATAGCAAACAAATATGAACATATTTCGTACAGAGTGTGGCAATCACTCACCTCGTATTTCGCGTCGTATCCAAATTTCCCGAGGATGCTTCCGGCTGTACTCCAAGCCCAAGCGTACATGCCATATTGCAGGAAGACTGAGTCTACCGCTTGTTTGTAAATTCCGGAGACAAAAGCAAACTTAGCCTTGTCTTTTCCATACTCTTGCGATGCTTTGAAGATTTCGGGTGTGAAGTGATCGGCGAGGGCCCGCGGAGGAACGGTCTTGCTATACAAGGGGTACTGTCTCAATCTTCGTAAAGAGTGTTATAGTAGCGTAAGTAGAAGAGAAAGTGAGCAACTTACAGCAAGTATGACTCAAATGCACACACGCCCCATGAGAAGAGCTGAACGTATGCCTTCCAGTTGATAGTAGGGTCAGTGGCAACGAATGCTAGTTGTCGCTGCACCGCTGCAAGCCCTTCATGCAAGAAGTCCATAATGACCGCGTACCCTCACAAGGTCTCTTTATCCTCTTCCGGGGCAGCACGCTGTTGTCCGTTGAGAGGGTGACGAAAGTTCGATTCAAGCTTTACCGATGGAAGACGCGGACACGTCGTTGACGCGCCTATGTCGCGTTTCTCGCGGATAACATTATGTTATCGAATTCGATAAGCGAGTTAACCAATGATATTGTCGGGAACTTTGTTCGCGAATAGACCATGACCACCACAAACAAGCATGATCAAGTGGAATAGAAACTTGTAAAACCAAGACATGACGCTCCCATTGACCATTTTGTTTCGCGTTGTAGCCGGCCAATTGCAAAAGACGCCTCCGCGGTCATAGCTGAGACGACGGTGGCCACTCCTTTCTCAACAACTGTCTCTGTTCTCCGTTCTACAATTGAAGGCTGATTGATATATCGTACTAGGTACTCGATACCATCACACGATATTCCATGTCTAATCACCTTCCCCCGCTTCTAACTCCCCTCGGACACGCGACTCAACTTCCTATCGAATGTTTCCTTCAGCATGTGCTGCCTCCTCTACCTCGCGACATACAACCTACAAAAATACTCGATTGCCTACTCCATAAAAAAGAATTACCTCCGACTCGAAGGCCTATAACCCAGAAAAAACGATGGAGAGGTTTTCCCACAGATCCTGCCCAGATGAAAACCACCCAACGTAAAGGGTTTCGACATATACAGAGTATTTTCTCTGCTGTAATCGAGGTTTCAGGCCCTGCGAAAACGTCCGATGGCATTGCCTTCTTCCACAATTCACCCCCTAACCAAAAGAACAGAAGACCGGACGAGGACTTCCTTCCGGATATGTGCCTCTTCCGTGGAGGTACTGCTTGCTGGTCAAACATAGTGACATTCGGCGATCTCAGGAAGACTTCGTCCGAGAAGGATCTCCAGGAGGTATGTCATAAGACTTGCGTCTTGATTGACTTGCAGTTGAATTCAAGATTCAGAATGTTGCAAAGATTACATGGAGTATGGCCAATTGTATGGCGGCGGATCCAAGACGTCGCTTCGTATACGCGTTTAGTATCGAAAATACCGATATGCGGATTTGGTTCTGTGACAGGTCTCAAATGATTGTGTCACAGCCCTATAATTTTATCCTTGTAAGTCTTCTACAACACTGTTGAACTACATTCTGACTTCAATAATGCCGACCAGAATCATCTACCTCTCGTACACTTCTTTCTATCTATCGCGAATGCACAGGATGTCCATCTCGGATTGGATCCTACTATCACACCTTTCGAGGATACTGGCCGATACGACATTGTAGTGCGCTCTGACAACGGCGAATGCAAAACGTACCGCACGCTGGAACTGCTTGCAAGTCGCGAACCTCATGCTTTGTTCGGGCGAGGCACCCGCGTTTGGAGAGCCGTTCGAATCCAGGATGGTCAGGAAATCGGCGAACCAGTGGCCTTGAAGGACGCCTGGGTTGACTATTATCTTGCGCAGGAAGGCGCAATATTTGAACAAGTCAGACTCGCCGATCGCCCCCCAGAGCACCACTCTGCAGAAGACTTCTTGCTCACAGTCGACTGTCATGGAGATGTGGTGCTTAAAGAAGGCCCTCCCATAACTCTAGATCATACCGTTTGTTTCGGAGAGTCCGGTGCTCCATTATGTATGCCCGCATCGTCTCGCGAAGAGCTTGTGGAAATGTTCGGGTCCATGTCTTCGACCAGCGATCCAAGCTTGCAAACTGAACGGAAGCTTCCGACATCGAGATGCTTGGTTCATTATCGTATCGCCTTCCAAGAGATATGCACGTCGCTCAGCGATGAAACTTCAATACCGGCAATTTTCAAGGCGTTGGCTCGTATCACACTTGGTGAGTGTTGCATATGTATATGAAGCACTGATACTGATGATGCCGACGTATAGCATTGAAGCATCTGCATGTAGCTGGCTGGGTGCATCGTGATATGAGCGACCAAAACATTCTTGTGCGAGATCATGTTGCGCGTCTAGCGGATCTGGAATACACGAAAAGAATAGGCGTAGGACGAGATTTAGTATTGGTTCGTGCATCGTTGTCTACGTCCTTCTACAGTCTCTGACGCCGTCAGTAGGGAACTGCTGACTTCATGGCATGCGAGATCGAAACCCAGCTCTACCTGTTTCTCCCCGGATTGACGCCTCCGACAACCCCTGACGACCCACAAAAGCGCTCTTCCAAACCACTCAGCATATCAACGCTTGTCGATGAGTATGAAGAAGGCATACAACGGGAGCTTCCTGCTGCACCAGCTATTCGCTATAATCCTCTCCACGATTTGGAGTCCCTGTGGTGGATCGCTGTGTACTTCATAGTAAAGCGGGAAGTTGTCGACGAGAGTGACCCGGAGACCTTCGGACGCGTCGCCTCGATAGCCCAACGAAATTATGCTGCGCAGTTATTCGATGCGCCCACCCTCAGACAAGTTACTTTCCAGGATCATTGCCATTTCTTACAGAATACGGAATCGCTACAGCCCATAATTCAACCTATAGCCAAACGGCTGAATACACTCCGATGCATCTTGATATCCCGCTACCGTGCAACCGAGAGGGACTTAGAAAATATCGGACGTGACTCTGCTGGAGAGATACACCAAGAATTCTATCAGATGTTTCAGACAATTGCTGAAGCTGATTATTATAAAAACTTAAAAGTTCGCCCATTCACCCCGCTAGATGCTGCCACGAACATCCAATGGAGGATCCTGGATGATAGCGCTCAAGATCATGTTCAACCTCAGTGTCCCTCTTCGTCCAAACGACAGCTCTCTGAATTGAACGAAGACAATTCAAGTTCCCCACAAGACCCGATATATGACCTTGATGCGCAAAGAGATGTCAAACGAAGACGGCAAGTAGACGAGCACCCTACCCACGACCTTCGTCCTCGTAGTCGGCCTTATCTCCCCCGTCGAGCAAAATCACGACGAGCATGATGTAGTGGGTGAAAAATTAACATAGAATATTATAATAGCATCTCATATGAAGGGTCGACGGCCGGACTGTGGCTTGTAAGATTGGACTCTGATCATTCGGCGCTTACATGACGACTGTGCGTGGAGGGCACGCGCTCTGTTCCCACGCCACAAGCAGCTGGATGGGTTCTTACTGACTCTGACCCCGACGTCCTTCTTCAATTTAACTTATGTTCTTATCTCAACACAATCGTGATCCTATCGGCTGCTAGATCTCTCTGATTATGGGAGCTTGGTCTTTGCGTAACTATGCATCAAAACAAAATGCTTGTCCCTTTGGCCTACTAATTCATCAAATGGCTGGGCCTGCCATACACTGCAACGGCCACCCTGTCCCGAGCGTTATAATATGCCCTGCAAGTGTCAAAATTTCCCTCTCCTCCTTTATTCTTCCTTCGCTACGAGTGTCACTCGTAGCTACAATATGGCCCATACAGTATACGCACCATCTGAATTTGTTTACACAGACCCGGGACCTTCAAGATCGACAGTATCTATCGGATCTCCCAGGCGGAAACGTCACACCCTTCAAGCCACTTACCAGTTCTCTGATGCGAAAACCAAGAAGGATGCTGTCTTCCGAGACATCACGACAGCTGGCTATGTGGTTTCCAAGGATGTCTTTTTCAACGGCCTCCTGCCTCGGCTTAAACCTGGGATCGACGTCAGCAAGACTGTTCATAAACTCACAGATCATAATATCATCCGCCAATCTCGATTCACGCATTTCCCTGTTGATCCTGCTAGTGCAAGCGATATAGAAAACCGCGTGTTTCAGTCCCTGGAGCCTCTGGTCATGAGTATTGTCGCAACAGTACAGAACGAAAATTTCCAACCCACTATGAAGTTTATGTGCAATCCTAACGGAGTGCCAGTTTCATTTGACCGTCGCTCCAACTCTCGCCCAGATTGTTACCTGGTTGAAGCAGACTGCGATTCATTGGAATGGATCGGAATTGGTGCGTCTGGTGAGCTGAAGAAGACAAACTTGACAGCATCACAAGTTGATGTAGGTCCTTTCATATCTCCTTCCTAAATTGTGAGCTGAATTGACTGCCCAACAGAACGAACGAAAAGAAGTCTGGAGTATGAGCCACTGCATGAACGAGGATGCACGTCGGCGGTTTACTTTTGGCTTCACTATCGAGAACACTACCATGCGTCTGTGGTACGTTAATCGTCGAGTACTTTACGTCTCAACGCCCTTCGACTTCCTGACGGTCAGTGCTGTATGCTATCTCTCATGCTCCAACTCTCACACCTATATTCCCCAGGACGTACATGCAACTTGTCATCTGTTTTTGTCATTGATGTTTGCTAAGTCATGGGAGCTTGGATGGGACTCGAGCATGGTTCGTCGCGAGAAAGGACAGTTCGACATCACTATACGCGACACTGTTTGGCGTACCGTGGAGCGGCTTTCGGACGTCAACGCCGACTGTCTACTGGGGCGTGGCACGCGCGTCTGGAAAGCTCAACAGGTTATAGACAAGGAGACTCTGGGACCACCTGTCGTACTGAAAGACTTCTGGATTGAAGACACGCGAGAGCGAGAAGGAGACATCTACCGGCTTCTACATAAAGCAGGTGCTGGGAAATACTTGCTGAGTGTCGTCGTCGATGGAGATGTCTTCATTCAACCTGGAGAATTTTACGATTGTACAGAACACTGGGCTGTTGAATCAGCGCAAAAACCAGAGAAGTCGGCTCCCCTTAACCTTGTCTACGCGTTCAGAAACCTACAGCCTACCACTCCTTCACCTGGCGTCTACGTCTTCCCCGAAATTCCGCCACCTTCGCTGGACGAATGCGATCCTAGGAGCCATTACCGTATGGTTCTGGATGCTGTGTACACCCCGCTTCATAAATGGACCCTCCTTTCAGATATCGTACTGGCTGTATCGAAGGCATGTTCGGGTATGTACATGCTGCCTCGTTACCTTGTGTCAATATGCTCACTTGGTTTAGCTTTACACACGATCCATAAAGCAGGCTGGGTTCACCGCGACATAACGCCGCAAAACCTTCTTGTCCGCTCGGAAAATGGAAAGGTCATTTTGAAGGTTGCGGATTTAGAATATGCAAAATCACTGGCTGTCCATACCGCACACGCAGGGAGATCGGTGCCGTCTCTCTATCTGTAATCTAGGATGCATCGACTAATCTCATACACAGGGTTCCGGTTTATTCCTTGCGGTAGAAGCCGACTTTGGCATGTATAAGTTTACCAACATCTCACCAGGCAAAACCGACAACCCTCCTGATTATGCGGACGACATTGTCGATGACTATGCAGACAGTGTCAACGAAATCGAGAAATCGACACCAATTACACCTCCTGTAGCTGTCGAAGACCCAGCCTCTTTCCGTTATAACGCTCTTCATGACTTTGAATCCTTGGTATGGGCTCTTTGGCACTTCTTGGCATCTAGAGAGGCCTATGAAGATGGAACTCCCAAGGGCATTTCTAGCGAGCAGAGAGTCTTCTCGTGGAAGTTGTTTTTCTGTGAAGACACGCGTTTCAACAGGCACAACTTCCTGACAAACGACATTTACTATAACCAATTCGTAAGCGCGCTGCATCCATCTGTTCGCCTTCTAGCCGAACAATTGGGTATAGTGCGTAAGGAGCTTGTCAAGACCTACGCCAAGATCGAACAAGACGTCACCACTATCGACAAGACAGCGGCAGACTCCATAGCGGAACTTCTACAAGTCAGGCTGGAACGTGTTGCTGAACGATTACGACGACGCAAAGCTCCAGTCTCTCTGCACGGCACATTCAACAAACGTCTCGAAGAGTTTGCCGAGTTTTTCTCCCTTTGCGACCCTAGCCAGCCCACACTACCTCACATCCCGCAAGAACCATCTCAAGACGAAGAAGTTACTCAGTCTGCCATCCCCACGGACATCGTTGATACCACTGCTGTCTCCAACGATACAACTATCGTCGATGCTCCTATGACTGCTGGCTCGGGCGATGCGACCACAGACAACACAGAAGACCATGAGAACACTTCTGATGAAGCCGACGCTGTACCTTCAAAGAGAGCTTCCAGGAAGCGGAAATCGGAATCTACGACCGATTTACCTCACCAAAAGGTCAGGAAGATTATTTCCAGGTTATCTATGCTCCCTAGAATCCTCAAACGTCGCCGTCGTCAATCATAGTCAAATTTACCGTTCATTCAGCACCATTTTCGTTCGACTGCTACTTTGTATCTTGTGCTACTCGATTTAATCCAGATTTTCCTATACCCTGATAACAACCCGCATTTTGGCGATATTGCGACGGTTGCATGCGAGCTAGAACGCACGTCAAGTGCACGTCGTTGACTCCGTGCTCTATCGCTCGGATCCATGTACAAGCTCTTCCTAGCGGCTTGTTCGCCCTAGCTTGAGCGCTGAGCGCTGAGCAGCGAGCTTATCTGTGTTCATCCAAAGTATTGACGATGCAGCTGACACTAGGTCTACGCCTATGTCCACTTCCGTACTACTCTTTCTCAACTTTAGCATGCCGATTATTGTCCACCACAACTGTCGCAGATCACTTGGCATTTACTGACGTCCAAGAGGAGGTATATCGGGAATAGATCTTCCACGAGCAGCAGCTTGAGCCAAAATCGAAGCCGGTCAATCAGGCACTAGTCTCTTTCTCGAATCGCGTGCGCAAGGTTGGGGATACGAAGAGCAGTGCAACGTGATGATACTAGAACACTAATAGAACAGTGTACATAAACTGAAAAAAAAGTGACAAGGGAATTGGAACGTCGAGGAAAACGCGGCGGAGCAACGAAAAGATCGGAGGTGCGGGTACGGTGTACGAGGTGTGACTTAGGATCGGGTGGGACTAGCATAGCGTCCGAGGCCTGGGGTGCGCGGAGAACAGAGCAGGATGCAGCGTGCGTTGCGAGGCGGTTGCATGCGTGGATTACGAGAACTTCCATCTGAGGGTTGGGTGTATTAGACATGAAGGAGGCTAGAGAGTAATGTGGGTTAAAGACGTACCTATTGTTGCAAACGGTACAACTATGGAGGGATCAATGTCAAGATCAGCATCAATCGGTGGATTACCTGGTTGGAAATCTACATACGTTACAAATGTCTGAGAAAATGTCGTCAGCTCTGTAAAGATCCACGAACAAGAAAGGGCTCACTGTCATCGGCTCATCTGCGCTACGTGTTTGCGCTTGACGGTATCGGCACTTCCGCTGATGAGCATACGTCAGTAAGATCACGACGCTCAGTAGTCATTAGAACGCACCTGCTTGCAACGACCGCACTGGAAGGCGTCGGTTTCAGCTTGCACCTCCTCTGCGCCAAGAGTCTTGAACAGATTCTCTTCCCGGATTCTAGCATCGGCGGCTTTTCGCTCCTCTGAGGCCATGTCCTAGAGCAGAGCGGGGATCAGTACTGTAAGCGCTGGATTAGCAAACACAAAGTCAACGAACCGCGCTCGACATTTTGCTGAATCGTGCGACTGGAAGGTCTCCCGAGATGATGCTTTCGCGCAGGCCCGGGTTGTTCTTGTCTTTCAGGTTCACGTATAGCGAGCGGATCTTGCTCTTGTAGGCTGCTGTGACGCTGCCGAACTCGTTCAAGACAGCTGCTTCGATGCCTTTAGCTCGACTCAAAATCTGTTCAGACGCTGTAAGAGTCGTCAGAAAAGATGTATCAAGGTGAATTGGAATGTACTTACGGGCACCGGAGTCGAATGCAAGCGCGTCGTATATGAGTTCAGCGCACTTGTCTCGTGTGGCGTCGCCTGTTGCGTTGACCTTGATCGCGTCGGATTTCGCAGTTCTGACATCTGACTTGGCACTATTCGCAGATGCAGACGGTGTTGGCGTGGGAGTAGTAGGCGTGGAAGGTGTGGCGGACATCGACTGCTTCCGTGCGACTGATGCGTGTTGACAGGAGCGTTTTGTGGACCATCAGATATGATTGTGGTATAACCAACGTGCATAACACGCACCTGAAGGCTTTTCTGCCGCGGACGACGTTGCTGCCGCCGATTTGTGCTGTTTCTCTACCTCGACCATGTGCTTCCATTTTTTGACTATCTCCTTCGCCAGTTCCGCTACAGCTTTCGAAGAGTGTGTGCGCAGCTTTCCCACAGCCAACCCAGCCCTGCTTTCCTGTGCACGCGAAAATGAGTCAGACTACTATAACAGATACGAGCGTGATACGCACTCTGAGAATGGGCTCTGTGATTTTTGTTTGCGACTTGAGTGTCTCAAGTATGCCAATGATCTCCTTTAGAACGCAAAGACACGTTACGGTATGAGTAAATGAACGAAACTGACAGGGAGGCAGTAGGGGAGATCACTTGCGCACCTGGTCGGTCACAGGATGGTGCTGCAGCTGTTTGACCAGCGACTTCAACTCGGACACCGCGGACATTGTTGGCTGTCTACAGACACTCTGATGCACAACAATTGTCTCTACGACTCGTCTACACGACTTTCTCTCTGCACACGACCGTCGACAACGATGCAGTCCAAGCTCAAGATGGTGTGGGAAAGCGCGCGCGAGGTCCCCGCTGAAAGGGCGCTAGCTCGCGCCCACGTGGCTTTATTACTCTACCACCGACCACAACGTCCTCCTCGCTTGCTCGCTCACTGTCGGCGCCGGTGACCACCTCACTAGGTTCCAACTACGCGATTTCAGAAGGCCAAGTATAAAGCGTTGCCATGGAGGCCTCCTCACTACCACCACTGAACCCCCTTCTCAAGGCTTCTGGTAAACGAACATGGGACGTCTTTGCGGCATGCCCAGATGACAACCTTAAAGTGGATGAAAAGATGTACGGCAATGTGTATAATTTAGCATTAATGTAGGCTGACATTACTCCTAGTGCTCGCGTACGACTATCCGTCAAGATTAACGACGAGTACAAGGACGTAAGGGAGCTCCCAGCACCGCTATTGGCGCAGCAAGGGCAGGTTGGTCCTGCCCGGCCAAAAGAGCAAAGAAAGATGATTACAGCGGGGCGTGCGTCGTATCCATATTCCTCAAGATCTTCTGCTTACTGATATTATCTATTTCTCAGCTACAAGCGACACAGGACGTATGATTGCTACAATCGACAAAACTCCCACATATACCCCCTCGACGTTCTCGTCATCATCCTCGCTCACAAAGGCCTTACAACTACACAAGACGACGCGGATAGTGAAGCCGGTGTATCATCCCCCATGGAAGCTCATGCGTGTTATCTCTGGGCATTTGGGCTGGGTACGGAGTGTAGCTGTCGAGCCAGGAAACAAGTGGTTTGCGACGGGTGCTGGGGACCGTGTCATCAAAATTTGGGATCTGGCATCTGGAGAGCTGAAGCTGTCGTTGACCGGCCATATTTCGACTGTGCGCGGTTTGGCCGTCTCTTCGCGTCATCCTTACCTGTTCTCTTGCGGAGAAGATAAGGTGAGTAATGTGTTAACTTCGGTTGTTTCCGGCACAAACCCCTTCGCCTAGATGGTCAAATGCTGGGACCTTGAAGCAAACAAGGTTATCCGTCATTACCACGGACATCTATCAGGCGTGTATGCTCTGGACTTGCATCCGACACTCGATATCCTGGTTACATCTGGACGGGACGCATCCGCTCGTGTATGGGATATGCGAACAAAGGCACAAATACACGTTCTATCAGGACATACCGCTACCGTTGCCGACGTGAAATGCCAAGAGTCAGATCCTCAGGTGATCACAGGCAGTATGGACTCCACGGTCAGGTACGTGTTCACTCGACTAAGCTCTTTCCATGCCATTAAGCTTATCTTCGGGATTAGATTGTGGGATTTGGCAGCCGGAAAGACGATGGTCACTTTGACACACCACAAGAAATCTGTCCGGGCGTTAGCTATCCACCCGACTGAGTACTCCTTCGCTTCTGCGTCAGCAGGAGGAAACAACATCAAGAAATGGAAATGTCCCGAAGGCGCATTTGTCTTCAATTTCAGTGGCCACAACGCCATCATCAATACGCTTTCTGTCAATTCGGAAGGCGTATTCTTCTCAGGCGGTATGTTGTTTCTACCAAGTTGTTTAAGATAGTGCCTGATGCGACGCTTTACAGGCGACAACGGCACACTGTCATTCTGGGATTACAACACGGGCACAGCCTTCCAGAACCTCGATGACATTCCCCAGCCGGGTTCATTAGAGGCTGAAGCTGGTGTCTTCTGTTCGACGTTCGATGTCACAGGGACGAGGCTGATCACCGGCGGTGCCGACAAAACCATCAAGGTGCGTACAATTAACTCCTGTCAGAATATCATGTTGCTGATAAGAACTCAAGATCTACGCGGAGCAATCCCAGTGACAGATCTCGGACTAAGTTATGTATCCTACCATTGTACGCCTTTCTGTAATGTAGCGCTATCGATATCCCGCCTGTCGTCCGAGCCGGACATTGCGTCTTCGCACGGGAGCGAGATGTGCAGCCTGGTATGGACTTGTGGCTGGATCGTCGGACGTTCGCTGACGGGACATCTTTCTTCGGACAGTTTGAACAGTTGAGATGAACAGCAGCGTCTGCTTAGCATTGCGCATAAGATTGCTGACGGCCCTCCTCTCGTCATGCGCCGCTGCCCAGCCTATACGCCGTCCGTGATCGCAGGAACACTTGTCTAGGCTAGTACGGCGCATGCCTTGTATGGCTGAAACCACTGCACGGGAGTATCAGCTCACGGTCTTCCGCGGGCAGCGTGTACGCGCCATATACTTCTTCGCAGAGTCAATGTTGTCGTGCTTGTCCTGATTGGCTGGGCTTTCTCTCGCGCAGGCGCCGTCGCGTCGCGAGTGGCGCGGGGCTGCCTGGGATGGGCCGTCCTTCGTGCAGGTGAGTGCGCATCGTTCGCTTGTGGTACTGGACGATGCTTCCAGGCAAGCACGTCGCGTTTGAGTTACTAAGTGAGGCGGTTTGTTGGAAGTGAGTTTGCAGACCGTGTCGGAGGAGAGCGAGAGACAGGGTATAAAAGGTTGGTTGGGGGGCTCGAGGGACGCTATCGACTGCAAAACATCCTCTCTCTCTACTCAAGCTTCTCATATATCTCTAGAAATCCTCACTGTCACCATGCATATGAGCACACCTCTCGTCATCCTCTCCTCAATGCTGTTCAACGCCTGTGCATCTGGTGAGTTTATTTGTCGACACCGAAGTTGACATTGATCCTCTGACTCTGCTTAGCATTCACGTACGAGCGCATCGACAAGAATAAGGCCGTGCTTCTGGTCGTAGACCTGCAAGAAGGCCTCTACCAAATCGCGCGAGACCAGTCTGCCGTCGCAATGAAAAACAACATCCTGGCTCACGCCGAGCTTGGCAAGATATTCGGCCTACCGACTATTTTGACCACTAGTACCGAGACAGGTAAGCTTGGGTGGAGCTTTTGTCATGATACACAAGCTAAGCATACTGCATAGGCCCCAATGGACCAATGACAGATGAGGTGCTCGCCTTGCACCCTAATGCGACGATCATCAAACGCCAGGGCGAGGTCAATGCCTGGGACAACCCCTCATTCAAAGCCGCCGTCAAAGCCACTGGCAAAAAGCAAGTCATTTTGGGCGGGATCACAACTGATGTAAGCTACGCTTGCTTCCTTTATTCGCTATTCCACTTCTTATGCATCGACTTCAGGTGTGCACCGCATTCCTTGCACTGTCTCTGCGCGACGAAGGCTACAGCGTCTTCGCAAACAGCGACGCGTCGGGCACGTTCGACGTCAAGACCGCCAATAACGCCAATGATCGTATGCGCGGTGCGGGTGTGCAGGTGTTGTCGATGTTCGCCGTCGCGACAGAGCTCATGCGCGATTGGCGAAGTACCCCGGGCGCACCGGAGATGCTGCCTTTCTTCGACAGGTCAGCGACCCTATATCTCTGGATATTGTCCTATGCTCACTGCATTTTCTGTAGATATTTGCCCGAATATGGCATGCTTGCCAGAGCTCACGACGCTGCTGTCCGAAACGGCACGCTCTCTGGCTTGGTCGTTCAAACCGGCGTCTAGGTAGCGAAATGCTGCGACCGCACATGCAAATATTGTTGATTTCTCGAATCACTGCCCTCTGGAAGATTTATCCACGTTTTCAGTCGCATGTGTCGTGCTATAGATTATTTTGTAGACTTCGGAAATCCTCACATTGCGCTTGCCTGTGGCGTGGGAAAGTCATCACCGAACCTTAATCAAGCGCTGATTTTGGAGACAGGCCTCGCGTACCCTTCGACCTCGACCTCCATTCACCGCTGAGTATATTCACAGGTGCCTAAGCGGCAGCAGAGTCGTAAGGCAAGAAATATCAATTAGAGATATTTACCGGAGCCGTGAGCAGCGCTAATCGCAAGTGCGTGATTCTAGTTCATCTGTCTCTATGTCGCTCACCCGCATACATTCACAAGGCATGGCTAAGGGGAAGTCCAAGAAATCAAAGAAGTACAAGCAGCCCAAGAATACCTTACCTTCAACCGAACGCGAAATCACGCCATGGAAACTCAATCTTGACATCTTGCTCTACCTTGCGTTCAACTTTCTGGCTGGTGCAGACTTTTGGGCTGTCATGCACTCTTGCGACGTTCTTTATAGCGCCGGCGTCTCGCGTTACATCTTCCAGCAAGGCACTATAGCAATATCTGAGCGGAAGCACCTAGTCTCGTTCTGGCAGTTTCTATCGGGGAAAGGACGAACGGGCTATCTGGCGTTACAAGGTTTCCGGTTTCTTGGCATGCCCGGACCCGACGAAGAGAACAACGCTCTGTGCAATATTCTCAAGAAATCTATCAACATGAAGGAACTCGAGCTATCGACTTTGGCACTGCTAACAAGAGGCGATGGCAAGACTGCCTCCGTTGCGGCACTGAAACATTTGGAGTCCATAACCATCCGTGGACCATATCATCAGCGCTGCGTGGCAATACTCAGCTCATTGAGATCTCCCATCGTCAAAGTCGATCTCTCGTTTGGCTTTCGTGACCCTGTCCCGCTCCTCGCGAACTTTCGAGACTCGCTCGAGGTGATCGACTGCACGTGCATGACCTTTCGGGATCCGGGCATCTCGAAGCAATTGATCTATCCCAAAGTTGAATGCTTTGTCATTATCGACTGCCGGCTGCCCCGTCTTTCGGCACTGAAAACGTCTTTTCCCAACCTAAGGAGACTCAGTATAGACAATGAGGTGGACGTGCACAACGAAGACCCGGAAGAGGAGATGAGGCTCTCTATCGAACGCGAAAAGCTACGGAAAGTCAACCAGGACTTCCAGAAAACGAAATCCTGGGACACCCTGGACTTCTTCTCGGCCGATCTCCACCGTCTTTACATGCTCGCTCTTCGATGCAAGGTCAACCACTTCTGGCTCAGCGGCCCGTTCTGGTATCACGAGGAAGACATCTATTGGTTCACGTCTTCACTTGCGCTTATGCGACCAACTCGTCTTGGCTTTGTTCTATTGACACGTCTCTTCCCACCACGGCACTTGCTTGAGATACTTTCTATCGGAACAGAAGAAGTGAGAAGACTGGATATAACCCTAGCGATTGAAAGCCCGGGGTCAGACGATGTAGACCCCGAAGACGCTTTAGTTCCCGAAGAAGCATTAGTAACTCGATGTACTTCCCTCAAATACCGTTTCTAACTTCAGCATATAGGATGAAATATTCAGGGCGATACGTATCCTTGACCTTACAACGCTGGACGTTAAGCTGAAGTGGGACCCGGAAATGCTATATGAATGCGAGCGTATCTCCGCTGCGAAAACCTGGATCGAGCAAGTCAGTTTCCGAACGCTCGCGGAAAAGGCTTTGGAGGCCGTTCCGACACTTCGCTTAATCGTCTTCGAGACATCGTGTCCAGAGAAGCGCGAGGAGTACTTTGTCATCAATCCTGATACCAAAACCATAGAAGAGATCCCTGAATGGCCGTGGACGTGTCCCTGCCATGCCAGGTAAAGACTTGCAATTCATGTTCAGACTGAATAAGTGAGTCAATGCAGTATCCGCCTGTTGTATTCGCTTAGTATCACCCTAGTGAAGATGGGAAACTCTCTAGCGATGAGCGCGAAATCTCGAAGGACGAACGCAATGACAGGCGACTCCTGCCCTAGCTTCGTAGCCCGACGTATGTTGCGATAGCGCCAGTTAGCGTATTCAAATTTTATTGTGTTAGATCGTTTCATTGTAGCCCATGTTTACAACGCAATCGAATTGAGTGTATAACACATAGAATGATCCCTCGAGGACCAAAAGGACTAGTGCAGGCCTATCGGTACATTGCGGATCCAGGTGTATTATCGACGCTGCTATGTCACTTTTTGAATTGTATACTGTGTTTCGAATGGCCTGAAAAGATGCATAGTCTGAATACTACAAGGTGCAGCCTACCGCTTTGTAAGTGGATTCATGACGAGCGCTAATTTGTGGCGTGGGAAAGTTGCTTTTGAACATCGGGCAAGCGTTTCCAGCTAACTTGGACCACACCATCAACCCCCGGACTTTGTGCTGAGCACAGAACGCATCCACAGGACTTTTGGTAGTGGTCGTGAGGCAGGGCCTTTATTCTTACTAAACCATCGCTACGCTGGGCGTGTGCGGAAGCTACAATATTATAGGCGTGTGGTATCATCGATTCATCATCCATCTGTATCTACGACTCTAACCCGTATATATTGTGTTTTATAGGTCATGGTTAAACGCAAGTCCAAGAAGGTCTCAGTCCCCGTAAATGACTGCTCAACATGGAAGCTCAACTCCGATGTTCTTCTCTATCTCATGTTGAACTTTCTGGACGACGAGGAATTCTGGGCTGTTATGCACTCTTGCCAAGTTCTCTACACTGCTGGTATTTCAGGCTACATCTCACAGAAAGGTACCATCGAGATATACAAACCGGACCATTTGTTCTCGTTTTGGCGATTCATGTCGGGAAGGGGACGAACGGGCTATCTCGCGCTAAGGGGTTTCCGGTTTCTTGGCAATCTCTGGTATGGCGAAGAAACCAATTATCTGTGGAGTATCCTCAAGAGATCTATAAACCTCAAGGAACTCGAATTATACACCGATACGCTGGCAAGAAGAGAGGAGTACGCTGTTTTCGTCGGGGCACTAGAACACCTCGAAATCCTAACGCTCCATGGTCCATATAATTATCGCTGCGCGGTAACCCTTAAATTACTAGGATCACCTGTTGTCAAGGTCAACCTATCCTTCGGCTTTTATGATCCTATTCCACTCCTGGCCAATTTTCAACAATCGCTGGAAGAGATCGACGGCTCATGCATCAACTTTCAAGAACCAAATCACTCACAACCGTTCATCTACCCTAAGGTCACTTCCTTCAGCATTGTGAACTGCAAGAAGCCCCTTACTTCGGCGCTAGTAACGGCTTTTCCTAACTTAAAGTGGCTGAGCATCGACAACGAGGAGGATGTGTACGACGGAGACCCAAACCGCGATTCCAGGCTCGCTCGTGAACGTTCGGCGTTGTGTAAAACCAACGAGAAGTTCCAGCAAACGCAATCTTGGGACGTATTGGACTTTCTGTCTATCGATCTACCTCGGCTGTATATGCTTGCGCTTACATGCAAAGTTCACTATCTTTTACTCACTGGCCCTTTCTTTTACGACGAGGAAGACATCTATTGGTTCAAATCTTCGCTTGCGCTTATCCGACCCACCCGTCTTGGCTTAAACCTGCAAACACTCCGTTTCCCGCTGGAGTGCATGGACGAAATTCTTTCTATCGGGACGCAGGAGCTGAAAAGACTGGACATCCACCTGGAGATCGAGAGTCCGCATCCAGATCCTGAAGGTGTTTCAGTGCCTGAGGAGGCTTTGGTAGCTGATTTGTCCCCTCGCTAAATGCAGCTAATAACGTTGCTAATACACAGGACGACTTGTTCAACGTGCTACGTATCCTCAATCTCGAGACTTTGGACGTCAAAATGGAATGGGAGCCAGCAACGCTGTATCACTGCGACCGGATTTCAGCTGCGGCAGCCTATATCGAACAAATTGACATCCGAACACTCGCGGAGAAGGCTTTAGAGGCCGCGCCGACGCTTCGCTTCATCGTCTTCAAGTTATTATGTCCGGAAGAGCGCGAGGGATATTTTTGTATCAACCCTGCTACCAACACCCTGGAGGAACTCTCAGAATGGGAAGGAGAAGTCCGCCGCAACGCGGCTTAACTTCTATCTCGGTATTGCAACATATCTGGGTATTCCTTGTGATTTCAACGTACCCTGTGGTATACATTACTATTGAATCGAATCAGCACTTGGCACATTGATCCCGAACGCGTGAGAAATCAGAAGGGGAGGAGCGTACTACTAGCCCGAGCGTATGAATGAGGAGCACAGATACCGGTAGCCCATACATTACATGTGGTTTTTGCTGTACCCTATCAACAGGTCTGATCCGAGCGCAACATTTGTCGTCGCTTGATCAAGATACGGGCGGAATCATGCATAGAGATCCACCAGCTCCCCCATAAAGGCTGTATAAATGAAGGTATCAGCCACTGTCTCTTATGTCAATCCGAGAAGAAGTAAGCGTACCATCCTCTGTCATGGCATCCGTATGCCGGAACGCTTTCCGCCACTCCAGAAAGTTGACACCGCTTATTGCGTATTTGATCAACTCACGAGCAGACGCGCGAGGCATCATAGTGTCGACGACTTCTCGAGCAAATTCAAGCATCGTCTCCCTGGACTGAAATGCAAAGATGACGGCGACCGGAGGCTCGAGCGCACATAATCTACTGTCGAGATCGCACCAGTCGATGTCCTTGCCACGCCAGTCCAAGTCGTAGTGGATCCAGCCTGAGCCTGCGGTGAATGCGATACCAACGATACGAGACAATCCGGGGTCGCCTCCTGGTTCAGCGACAGTGGTGGCTCGTATGGTTATATGGATGCCTTGTCGTGGAATAAGTCCTGCAAAGTATTACGATGCTCTGTCAGAGCCTGTGGTAAATAGACATGCACGATGATACTAACTGATTGTAAAAGACCTAGAGCGTCTGTCTTCGTCATAATAGACCTCGGCTATTTCGTCGTGTTTCTGGAAAATGGGAGACTCCAGCAGCGAACACATACTCTAGTCTCGGCGCCTGACGCTGCTGACATCCCAATTTGGGAACCCTGTCAGCAGCGTCTGGTGTATAACGCGAGCGCTAAGGGGGGGTCTGCAGTTCGCTCGCTCGCGTCGGGCGCTAAGAAAGCCTACGTCTCTCGTCTCGTCCAGCTGGACGTTTACACACCCATGAAGCAGTAATAGAGCTTGTATCCGACTCTTACATGCTTCATGTACTCGTATGAGGTGGTAAATTAGGTTTATATGATAGGAATTCTATGTCAAGCGCAACCGGCCCCTAAGAGCACATTGGCTCATTTGGTAGGGACAGCGATGCGTCTGCGAGTCGCATCGTATCCCAAAGCATCATCAAATACTGGCATTTGGTCCCAGGATAATATTAAGCCGCATTGGTATACTTACAGGGTCATATCACTACGACAACACTCGGACACAACTTAGGTTGAAGCTCTTTAGCATTATTGATTAACTATCGGGCCCA